>MJUU01012833.1:16641-41172 GCA_002080025.1 Modiolus philippinarum | reverse complement strand
CCCCCCCCCCCCACGCAAACGTATACTTTTCTCGAAGGCTGGATCCACCGATGCCCCGACCTTTTCCACTCCGCATTGAAAAAGTATAGTAAGGTTCCGAACAAAGTGGTCTAGTTTTTGTCTATCGGCTGCTCCACCGTGGGAACTGGTTTCTAATTTTATGAATGAACGTGATAAAGGATTGAAAAGTGTTGTAAAATTGGAATACACTTTGCTAAATATACTTACAATATCGAACAGGTTATGACCGCGTGGGGCGTAAATTGATTAACTTTCTGAAAATAAAGAATTTTATGAATGAAATAAATTGACCATTCAAAATTAACCGGGAAGTAAAAAAAATAGTGTACTAGATATCAGATTTCTGTTAACTTTATCTCCGTGACAAACTTTTATGAATGTAATCCAAGTTATTGTACAATTAGATATGATAGCCTAAATATATTTAATTATTTGCATTTATTCTTTATCTTTTGTTTATAAATTGTCAATTGACTGGCTTCTGAAAGCGCCTCCTCGACTCGAATTAGGATTGGCGAACTCATGTGCAAGCTCGAGTATTTTTTTTTTGGGGGGGGTCTTTATCTACACCCCCTTTCTCTTTCTCTATTTCATTCTGTCATTCCATTTCATTTCTAATCATCTAGTATATGTAAAGAGAGTTTGGGTCTTTTTATGGCTAACAAATTTACGAAATATGAAAATTGAGCCATGGTAATGCATATATCACATGCTAATAGGATTTACGTCATAGAATATATTTATATACTTGATATAACACGAGACAACTATACGCCTTATTAACCCAGTCTGATGTCCCAATTTTCAAAAGTATGTGACGGGGTGCGGTTGTATTTCCGACATTTTTACAAATTAAGATGATTTTCATAGCAACAAAATCATGAATTGAAACTGAAATATTACTTAATTTTTCACTGCTTTCAGTATTTAAGTTTTTAAAAAAATGTCCCAGCCTCCCCCTTTTCGTAAAACAAAGAAAATGCGCAAAGAACCCCCAAATTCCCCAATATCTCTTGAAGTATCATATAATCACCTACCTTGTAGTTTGACCTGTGTTGCATTAATAAATTTCACCTCCTTATATAAGCATGTACCCGTTAGCAGCATCAAAAAAAATTAAATTAGAAAAAAAATATCTGATGTCTAATGATCGATCAGGTTCACATCTGACGGTAATATCAGGCAAGGACACAAAGAAAGAGAAAAAGCCTGTGTGTGGGAGTGCCAAAAACATTTACTTTGTCAGTACACAGGTGAAGTCGACATGAAAGGCAAAAATGTAAAGAATGATCAACGATTAATTAATAAAATTTTGATACACCTATAAAACCGCTTGTTGCCTTTTCTTTACTTAAGTTTAAATTAAGCTCTGCCTGGAGTGCAAGTGCAGAGATTTTAATGTGCACAGAACAATGACAATAAATCGCCAATTAAGAAAGGATGAAAGCTAATTAATGATTAAATGTGATTCAGTTTGCACTATATACTTTGAAGCCGGGTATTGATGTACTAGGTGACTTTATTAACAGGGACTGAATCACCAAGACTAAAATCCAACTGTGTATTGATAAATCTAAATAAAAAAAAATGTGGTTAAATATGATAATGTGTTTTGAGGAGTGTATTCATTAACACATGCTATGGACTTGGAACATTTGTTTGGAAAATGTTTTTGCACCGAGCATACGGTTAAATAATTATTCCAGAGTTACACAATGAGATACATTTATGAATGTAGCTGATGATGCGACCTTGCAATTTCTAGTGACGGGATCGTTCGAAAGTAACTCGGTGCATATTTTATCACTTTAAACAGCACCACCGGATCCAGTCGTCGGACGAAGGGGTTTCGATACTTCTTTTAAGCTATTTTTGCCACTTGGTTGTCAATTTTGACTAAATTTTAAACGAAATTTAAAAAAAAATCAAGAAAGAGGGGATCCAATCCAACCCCCCTTGAACAGTGTGTCAGTGATGGACATACAACATCCATACGTACCCAATTTCATCACAACACATCAGTACTATACATACAAAGCTCAACTGTAATCTTTCGGTCTCGTTATAGCATTTTAGTGTTTTGCACTTTTACAGATACCCAATATCATTTTGCTTGGTTAGGCATTTGGCATTCGGTAAGGTTATTTGTGCATTCATACAAACGGGAGCACAAAACAAAAGGGTAAACAAATTTTTGTGAGCCGGTATTTGAATTAACCTTTCAGAAAAAAAATCTTCCTTGAAAAGCCACCATCTCCTGGAGTTAAGAGCTACTTCTGAAAAATTATTTCATTTTTATCTAGCGTCGAACCCGGGCATGCAGCCAGTCGAAATAATACACAAACACCCAATTTTCCAGCAGTTGATACGGCTGATTATAATGAGATATACGTAAAGCGACTTATTGCGATTTCTGAGAAATAAAGATGGATTTCAATTAATGCGAAATTATTTGTTGTTGTAAAAATAAAAAAAAATTCAAATTATTACCGAACTCATAATTCCAGAATACATGGCAATATAACGATCACATACAGACGGATAGACGAAACAAATAAAGCACTTACACTGTGAACTCCTAAAAATAGAACAGACGTGTTATCAGGTGCTCTGGATGGGTAAGCATGACCTGCTCCACATGTGACACCCGTCACATATGTGTGTCATTTGTAGCCGGTATATAAGTGTGTATTATTCCATTTAAGCTACGAAATAAATTTTAGTTAATATATAACAAATGTATTTCAAAAGGGTAAAATAAGAATGATTGATGAAAATTCAATAAAAAAAATGAAAATTTTTGTTTAGTACATGTAGTTTATTTTCATGATTATGAATTTGGTACTATTTTGTCGGCAGGTCGAATTAATAGCAACAGCCTGTTTTTAAGCTCTCATAACTCTTAAATAAGGAGTATATCTTTATGCTATTTTATTTCAATATAAAATATGCCACTGCTTCATAGAATCAGAATCAGAATATTTTTACAAAATAAGGGCACCAGGAGGGCATGTTCCAATATTGTTACTGAAAAGAGAAACGTGCAGGTTGCCTTTCTACAGATCATATTCTGTTTAATTTTATTGATGTGTAACTATGTCCCTTTAGGCCCTTGAATGGAAAAATAAATTATTCTTACTCTTATTCACAGTATGCTGATTATGAAATTCAGTCATCAGAAATTGAAAACTTCTATTCTAAAATTTGTTTCCACAAAATTTTAAATTAACCCGTACTTGTTGTTTGTGCAGACGGGTAATGGATATGTCTGTCATCATTGTCTAAAAAGTGATGGGAAGTCTCTGAGTACCCCCGTCTATATGTTACATGCTTACCCGAATATGTACGTTTCTATGTCCTAGGGTCCCGTATTAATTCTACATCTCCATACTTTTCAGCATCCCAGACTGCAACACTCAAACCTTGCAGTTTTTATGTCGACAGGCGAGTGCAAACCAGTGGACGTGTATATACTAATATATTTATCAAATGATTTGCCATTTTTGGATTTCATGTTTTGTCAACTGTCAGTTACGTTGGACGACACATACCATAACAATGCATCGTTTTTAGTCTACACCTGCAAAGGGCATGTAACTCATGCAGAAGTTCAGGGTGATGTTAAACTTTTCATGGGAATATTTCGTTTGAATAATTTAATAGCTTGTCTAAAGTTTGGTGTCTAAAGTTTTACAAACACACAGTATAATCTGCTATTATTGATTGAATTGATTATTGTTGTTTAACATTGATTATTGGTGTTTAAGGCCACGTCAGTAGCACGAGATATGATCTTTTATATTCTTCCTGATGCAATCTTGAGCGCGCTAGCCTGGATCCACGCCTGCGAGCTAGTAAACAAAGAATGATGTATTTAACTCTGAGCAAGTCTTGACAATCGTCCCCCACCCCTCGACCGCACTCACGCATTTGCATTTTACAGTTGTTAAAAGTACCTGGCCCAAAATAATCCTAGATTCGTCCTTCAAAAATCAAAGAATTATGCCCAAACTGTTACTTGAACTGTCAGTCAGGGTAAGCTTGCATACCAAATTTCAAATCATTTTCAAACAAATTCGGAAATTCATAAATTTTTTAGTCCAAAGGGCAATAACTCCTTCAAAAACTAGAGCTGTCGGCAAAGCAATACTCCCACATCAGTCTTCATCTGAGTATTAAGGCAGGTCATTTTGAAATTTTAACCTTGAACAACATAGTTACTGGTAAGTAAATCTAACAGAAATAAATCCTGTCCGGATTTTATGTTTTATTCCCATCAGGTCATATCTATACTACTAAATACAAACGGTAATATATATTTAATAATATATAATACGGTGGACGCAAGAACGATTTAACCAAGACCTGGACACTTAATGAACAAGAGTTTAATATCATAAATGTCAAAGGTAGAAGTTAAGGTCACAATGACCTACATTTACTGCACCATCCCGGGTACACCACGCACCTTCCCATGATGCATTTACATACCAAATGATAATCCTAGGTGCAATACTACACATTTCTGCTCCAAACACGATGTGCAAGTGTTTTTTTTCTATTGTTACGGTCATGGTCACGGAGACCTAAATTAAGTACGCCACATTTACATACCCAACTCGGCCATTTCCGCTGCACTGCCCGAGTAGTTACGATTGCTACATACCACGTGATAATCCTAGGTGCGACGGTACAAAAGTTCATCTCCAGATACGAAATGCAAATGGTTTTACTATCTTGGTAAAGGTCAAAGTGGATGTCACAGTGACCTAAATTTGGTATGCGACACATCGCCTTCCCATGTTGCACATACATACAAAGTTTGATAATCGTAGGTGCTACGGTAAATAAAGGGCTACGCCGAGCGCAGCATGATACGACCGCAGCATGTCGACCACTGAAATTTGAACAAGTGTAAACTAGAATCAATGTAGACACAGTAATTTGCTGGACACAATAAAGACCTTGACACATAAATTAACTGGACACAGTTATACCCCCGCTCATTGAACACTGAATCAATATGGAAAGTGCAAATTTAAGTGTGTGCGGATACAATACAGGTGTGGACACAGTTCAAGTGTGGACACAAACAAGTATGGACCAAAAATTTTCAATATATTGGTATAATGGGAAAAATTGATGAAGTCAAACAGGAAGTAGATGAGTGACAGATTTGTAAAAGGGAGACACGGTACAACTCATCATACTTAAGCTTCAGACCAAATATCAAATCATTACTACATACACAAGCAGAGAAATCCTCGACGAAAATTTTCAATATATGGCTATAATGGGAAAAATCAAAGTTTTCGTCAAACAGGAAGTAGATNAAAGGGGAGACACGGTACAACTCATCATACTTAAGCTTCAGACCAAATATCAAATCATTACTACATACACAAGCTGAGAAATCCTTGACGAAAATTTTCAATATATGGCTATAATGGGAGAAATCGAAGTTTTCGTCAAACAGGAAGTAGATGAGTGACAGACTCGAAAAGAGGAGGCACGGTACAACTCATGATACTTAAGCTTCAGACCAAATATCAAATCATTACTACATACACAAGCTGAGAAATCCTTGACCAAAGATGTTACGGACGGACGGACGGACGGACAGACAGACGGACAAGGGTAAAACAGTATATCCCCCTCTCCTTCGGAGCGGGGGTATAATAATCAAAGCATGGAATGCTGTTAAGGCAGGTTCCTGGGTATTCCAGAAGTTCTGTAATTATTACTTTTTTGCTGAAATCTTGACATTTAATTTTTTCAANAAGCTGAGAAATCCTTGACGAAAATTTTCAATATATGGCTATAATGGGAAAAATCGAAGTTTTCGTCAAACAGGAAGTAGATGAGTGACAGACTCGAAAAGAGGAGACACGATACAACTCATGATACTTAAGCTTCAGACCAAATATCAAATCATTACTACATACGCAAGCTGAGAAATCCTTGACCAAAGATGTTCCGGACGGTCGGGCAGACGGACGGACGGACAGACGGACAGACAGACAGACAGACGGACAGACAGACGGACAAGGGTAAAACAGTATACCCCCCTCTCCTTCGGAGCGGGGTATAATAAAAATTAGCCCTTTTAAGAGGGTATGAATGCCCTTCAGCGTTGACCGTCAAACGCTTCTTTTCAGCTAACGTTAACGTCAAATGGGTTTAAATTTTACCGTTAATCGTCAAAAATATATAAGTGTGATTCGTGAAATTACTTGAATTTTGTTATTTGGAGAAAAAACATATCGTCATTCGTCAAAACATTTTTTTCTAGAAATGTCTAGCAAATTTATCGTGAATGCATAAAAATTACCGTTAACGTCATTTGGCCTAATTTTTTTTACCGTTAACCGTCATGGGGATACCCCCATTCCCATCCTCTTTTAATCCCTTATTACTAGGATATAATAAGAGCTAAGAAATTATGTTGACTACCATCAAAAGAAATACAAAGAAAAAAACTCAGGTTGAAATCCAATGAAAAATAAAGATTTCACATATTTTGAAGCATTGCAATTTGACCCCTTTGACCCATTATAGCTTGGAAACCAAATAGCGATGCAAAATATACTGCCATATCACTGAAAGCTTAAAATGAGAACAATCCAAAGATAATCTAATGAAAAATAAAGACTTCATATATTTTTAATAATTGCAATTTTGAACCCTTTGACCCCTTATAGCTCGGGAACGGTAAGAGCTACATCAAATCTGTTGACATACCGCTGAAAGCTTACATTGAGAGGAATCCAAAGAAAAAAATCCCATCAAAATCTGATGTAAAATAAAGATTTTACATATTTCTAAAAATTGCAATTTTGGCCCCTTTGACCCCTAATAGCTCAGAAACAGTAAGAGCTATGCCAAATCTGTCGACATAACACCGAAAGCGTACAATGAGAGGAATCTAAAGAAAAAAATCCCATTGAAATTGGATGAAAAATAAAAATTTTAGGTAATCCGCATGTTTGCAATTTTTGTCCCGTTGGGCCTTCATAGCTTGGAAGAGGAACAAGTTATCAAAAATCTAATGGTGCAGCGCTGTGTTAATTTTTCAAAAGGAATCCCCTGCAAAAAACTCCATCAAAATCGGACTAAAAACAAAAAAAAATAAATTTTTGAAATTGGCCCCTTTTGGGCCCCATTTATCTCGTGAACGGTACATGCTACATGAAATCCGTTGGCATACTACTGATTGGAAATTTCCTCAGGAAGCCCATCAAAATCTGATGAATAATAAAAATTCTACAGCCAATGATGTGCATACACCCAATTTTCCCCTTTTTGCCCGTTTTTTTTTTGAAAACGGGAAGGGCCACAAAATCCGAAACCCCTCAAAGCCTTCCTGTTATGCCAAGGAACATTGTGTTAGAATTTCATAAGGATTGATCAACTGGAACTTAAATTATTGACCAAAAACAAAAGTGTCTACAGACGACGACGACGCGGACGACGACGACGACAACGACAGCGCCATACCATTATACGACCTCAATTTTTTTTTGCGGTCGTATATAAAGCTCTGCTCCAGGCAAGAAATGCACATTGTTTTACTATCATTAATGTCAAAGATCAAAGTCAAGGTCACATTGACCTATATTTGGTACGCGACACATGCATCTACACACCAAGTATGATAATCCTTAAGGTACATGCTACGGTACAAAAGTTCTGGCCCGGAAACGAAATGAACATGGTTTTACAATCATAAAGGTCAAGGTCAAGTCGAGTTCACGGTGACCTAAATTTAGTAAGCAACACATCGCTTTCCCATGATGCATCTACACACCAAGTTTGATAATCCTATGCGCTACGGTACAAAAGTTCTGCTCCGGACAGGCAGACGGACAGACAAAGAGATTCCTATACCTTGCAAACAAAGTAATAATTAATTAATCTATATATATATAGACGTTAGTCATCAAGGTTAATTTACATACTAAACAGCTAGTTACTATTATTGTAATTTGGCCCCTTTTATAGCTTGGAAACCGAAAAGCAACGCAAAATATACTGCCATATTTCTGAAAGCTTACAGTGAGAACAATCCAAAGATAAAAATCCCATCAAAATCTAATGAAAAATAAAGATTTCACATATTTCTTATAATTGCAATTTTGGCCCATTTGACCCCTTATAGCTCGGAAACGGTTAGAGCTATGTCTAATCCGTTGACATACCACTGAAAGCTTACATTGAGAGGATACCAAAGAAAAAAATCCCATCAAAATCTGACAAAAAATGAAGATTACACATATTTCTAATAATTGAAATTTTGGCCCCTTTGACCCCTTATAGCTCAGAAACGGCAAGAGTCACGCCAAATCTGTTGACATAACTATGTAAGCGTGCAATGAGAGGAATCCAAAGAAAAAAATCCCATCAAAATCAGATGTAAAATAAAGATTTGACATATTTCTAAAAATTGCAATTTCGGCCCCTTTGACCCCTAATAGCTCGAAAACAGCAAGCGCTACGCCAAATCCGCTGACATATTACTGAAAGCCTACAATGAGAGGAATCTAAAGAAAAAAATCCCATTGAAATCAGATGAAAAATAAAAATTTTAGGTAATCCGCATGTTTGTAATTTTTGAACCCTTGAGCCCTTATAGCTTGCAAAAGAAATCTGATGGTGCAGCACTATGTTAATTTTTCAAAAGGAATCCATTGCAAAAAAACTGCATCAAAATCGGACAAAAAATAAAAAAATATTTTTTTTTAAATTTGCCCCTTTTGGGCCCCATTTATCTCGTGAACGGTGCATGCCACGTGAAATCCGTTGGCATACTACAGATTGGATATTTCCTCAGGAGGACACTGAGAGAAACCCCATCAAAATCCTATAAATAATAAAGATTCTACAGTAAAACATGTGAAAACATCAAATTTAACCCTTTATGGTCCCTTTTTTAAAAACAGCTAGGGCCACAATGACCAAAACTAAGCCAAGCCCCCCTTTTGTGCCAAGGAACATTGTTTAAAATTTCATAAGGATTGATCAACTGGAACTAAAGTTATTGACTAAAAACAGAAGTGTCTACAGACAACGACGACAACGACAACGACGACGACGCCGACGACAGCACCATACCATTATACGACCGCAAAAATTTTTGCGGTCGTATAAAAATCCCATTGAAATCCGATGGAAGATAAAAAGATTTCACATATTTAGAAAAATTGCAATTTTTGGCCCCTTTGACCCCTTGTAGCTCGGAAACTTTAAGAGCTACACCAAATCTGGTGGCATACCACTGAAAGCTTATATCAAGAGAAATCCCAAGAAAAAAAATCCCATCCAAATCCGATGAAAAATAAAAATTTTAGGTAATCTGCAAATTTACAATTTTGTCCAAATTTGGCCACTCCTAGCTCAGAAAAGAAACAAGTTGTCGAAAATCTGATAATGTAGCTCTATGTTTATTTTCAAATAGAATCCATTGCAAAAAACTGCATCAAAATCGGACTAAAAATTTACAAAAAATAAATGTTTGAAAATCACCTCTTTTGGTCCCCATTTACATGCCAAGTAAAATCCGTTGACTTACTACTGATAGGAAATTTAATTAGGAACACACTGAACGAAACCCCATAACTATCAAATAAATAATAAATATTCTACAGCCAAATATGTGAAAACAACCAATTTTGCCCTTTTTGGTCCCTTTTTAAAAAACGGGAGGGGCCAAAATAACCAAAACCAACCACAGCCTTCCTTTTGTGCCAAAAAACACTGTGGTAAAATTTCATAAGGATGCTCAACTAGAACTTTAGTTAATGACCAAAAACAAAAGTGTCTACAGACGACGACAACGACAACGACGACGACGACGACAGCGCCATACCATTATACGACCTCAATTTTTTGCGTTCCTATAAAAATGTTAAGTTTCAAAATTGAGTCTCACACATTATTATTGAAATCAGCATAACAGTTTGATAAATCGTTACAAGCGCACTTGAAAAATCTTAAAACCCCTAATTTGCGGTTTCCGCTTCATATATGTTCAGAGAAAATACACCGTGGTCAAAATTTCAAAAAATTAAACCCATATATTGTCTGTTTAAATTATAACATGTGTTTCCTGTTTACAAAAACTGCCAGTTTCCTTTTGCGTCAACAATATCGCAAATGACGTAGAGTATTCCGGCTACACTGCAACCGACAGGTATTTCCCAATTTACATGTACTTGTATTCAGAGAGAATTTTTTTTCCAAAAAGTATAGATCCATCCATCTTTTATTGGAAAGGACTGAGAGAAATTGGATGCCATTTAGTGTAAAGAATTCTTATATCATGAAAATTTCTCACAAGACTACCGTATGTTAGTCAGAATGATGTCTGTTTATGCGAATTTTGCTTTTTCAACTGTTATGTCATGGCGACCTTTGTAAATTTATCGCGACATCACTTTATTTTGAAATTTATATTCGATTTCTTCATTATTCCATTCACACAAGCGCATTTTATTTCCACTTTCCTGTCCCTAACCGGCAATATCGTTTCATTTAATCACCTTATTGTGAATGTGTTCAAGATCAAATTTCCCGGCTCTCTGCACATCTATCTCATCTACATTTCATCTAGTGTATTTTTTATCTTTTCCCAAGAAGAAGACGTTTTATGTTGAAATATTGGGCTTTTTAATCCTGTTTATCCTTAGTCAGATGTTCTCTTATTTTTGTTTTTATTTTGACGTAGCCTCATTTCGGTGTATGGTTAACTATTTCACTGACTCTTTGACTGACTGTTGTATTTTTGTTTCAATAAGCACCTCATAAAAGATCTGTGACGACCATCGTTTTTCAATACACAAACAATTATGAAATAGTTCTGAAATGCATAAAATGTAGGTATATTTTTTGCACGGGGTCAGTTTGAACTATGCTTTGTTATAAGCACAATCAATGCTATTTCATTTAGACTTGATAATTTACAGATTCATTGCGTCAGCCATCTTTAATTTTGATTTTGTTAGATGCAATGTATGCATTGTTGAGAATCATCATTCATGTCATTATGTGCTGTCGAGATTTGTTTGATCTATTCTGTAACTGCACGGGTCTAATTTTGAGTATCATGGTATCGATTTTTAGATTTGATCAAACATCATTAACTGCTAGTGTACCGTGCTACGACATATAAGGTCAGCTACGAAAAATACGACGGAAGCACACTGAACACTGGTATATGTGGATAATTACTGACTTTGGTTGGATATAGTAAGGTTTCGAAATTACAAAAGATATGTCTCAAACCAGATTCTTGGTCAAAGTTATGAAAAAATTATCTCAATTTTTTTTTTAAGTTTCTTCTCGTCAAATAAAATCAACAGAAATAAATCCGAATAAATTGGAGAAAAGGAGAACTTTATTTAAAAATCTGAACGACCATTGGCTTGGAAATGACAGGAGCTACACATATAGCATTCTAATTCATAGTTAACATGAGTTGTCGCCGAATGACAACCATGCAGGCATGCCCCACTCATTGAACCCTGGATCAAAAATTCTTGTTTTTACTACATTTTCTAACCAAGTCCAAGTTTCGTCAAACAGGAAGTACGCATCTGATTGGACTCAAAATAGGACGTCCCTTACAACTAATCATATAGAGGCTGCAAACCAATTAAGAAACGAATCCCTCTTGTAGAAGTACGAAAATTCACCGTTTTCACTACATTTCGTAACAAAGTCCATATTTCGTCACCCAGGAAGTACACATCTGACAGAATTCAAAATAGGACGTTTTTTTTTGCAAGTATTCATATAGAGGCTGCATACCAATTTTGAACTGAATTCCTCTTTAAGAGGCTGAGAAAAATACGACAAAAAATCACGTTTCTATTACATTCCGTAACTAAGTCCACATTTCTTCAAACAGGAAGTACACATCTGACGGGACTCAAAATAGGACGTTCCTTACAACTAACCATATAGAGGCTGCATACCAATTTTGAGATGAATCCCTCTTGTACAAGCTGAGATTAATGTGACGAAAAATTCATGTTTTCACTGAACTTTGTAACTAAGTCCACATTTCGTCCAACAGGAAGTACAATTCTGACGGAACACCTTACAACTCACCATATGGAGGCTGCATACCAATTTTGAAATGAATCCCTTTGGAAGAAACTGAGAAAAATGCTACGAAAAATTTTCGGGCGAACGGACACTGGTGAATCCAGTATACCCCACTCTCTATCGAGTGGGGGTATAATAAGTATATATTAAAAAAAAACAGATCCCATTAAATCCACGTGAAGTACTTCGTAAAAGTGATATATAGACCATATTTGGCTTCTTATAAAACTCTTCCACTAGGACTATACTTATACAACTCACAGACGACTCTGAAAATGCAATACCATGACACAACCCCGGAGACTTTATGGAAATTTTTATTTTGAGCCACAGCTTTGTTTTCACAATGCGTAAGTTTTGTTCCAGTAAAAAGTTATAATGAGGACTGATGGATTTTTGGTAATTTTTGGGCTTCTTATAAAACTCGGAAATAGTAAGGGACCGACCATTTAACTTGTAGGGGGCTATGGTTTTTTTCTAAAAAATATTTTGGATCTGATTTTATGTGAAAAAAATATTTTGGCTGCCAAAATGATGAAAAAAATTTTTCTGAATGAGGCTTTCTGTCCAAAAAAATAATGTTAATTTTGAAAAAAAATATTTTGTTGATACGCGTGCAAAAAATAAATAATTTGTCTCGCGCGAAGCGCGAAAAAAATTTTCTGTCCAGAAAAAAAACCATAACCCCCCCCCCCTTTCAGGTTAAATGGTCGGTCCCTAAGGCCGGTCATCAATTTATTTAGAGAGCTTGAGATTGCATCCACCAAATCCTATTAAAATCCGACAATAATATAAACTTCGGACAATCTCCTTAATACAGAAAGAAGTAACACACTATAACATCTACTTTACAACAAATTATATGATACATCCAATCCGATCCGACGGCCCCTAATTCTGAAACAAATGGGCCTAGTAGTCTTTCTGTTGTGTCAACGACAACGGTGGTTCTTCCACTAGGACTATACTTATACAACTCACAGACGACTCTGAAAATGCAATACCATGACACAACCCCGGAGAATTTATGGAAATTTTTATTTTGAGCCACAGCTTTGTTTTCACAATGCGTAAGTTTTGTTCCAGTAAAAAGTTATAATGAGGACTGATGGATTTTTGGTAATCACATGAGAATCTATAGAAACCAAAATCGAAAGATTAACAAGTATTCCGTAATAAGTTCAAATAGCGTTTTGTAAATTCCAAATTTTTGTTATGCAAAAAAATATGAATTACACTTTGCAATATTATCTTTCGTTGTGAAGAGTGTTTTTATTTTATCAAAGCTTGAAAAGTGATTTGTATTTTTCTATACTAAACAAAACTAACCTTAAAATTACAGACCTTTATAATATACATTTCGTTCCTATTAACTATTACAGGCCTTAATATACATTTCGTTCCTAGCTGAGCTGGGGTTTATTTTTGAACATCCTACCCCTCTTTAATCAGACAGAATTTCATAATCATTCATTGGTTTACAGTCAACCAAATTAGCATCGGTCATTAATCGAGACAATCACATGAGAGAAAATATACTGTTGTCTCATACGAAATTAAAATAATTTTTTAGAATGGAGAATTTACATTTATGACAATTTTAAATGTTTTATGCAAATCTAGTTTACAATATATCCATTTATTGATTCCCGGAAAAGACAACTAATTAATCATTTAAATATTTTGTAATCGATTACTAGTAATCAAAATCTTTAACATATAAGAAGAAGAAGAATGTTTTATTGTCCATTAAAATGGGCCCACGAGGGGCATGATACAAAAAACACATACAAACAAAGTAAAACAGAATACAATTCAAAATGACAATATATACAATCTCATGTGTAAAAATCAACAAATTGTAATGACTAGTGCACTCAAGTGCAACCATGGCGAGGTTTCTGCAAATTGATAAATATGCATTTGTTAATATTACGATGATAATTATTAACATGTCTAATATTTTCCTGTCTTCCTTATTGACTTATAAAAAAAAATTTCATATATAATCGATCGACTTTTTTAATCGATCACAGAGACAGCACTATGTTAGACACATATCATTCTGGAAAGTTAAGTTTTTACTCTAACCTGATACGGACCTTTATATATTTTAGAAGAGAGGTATTCCAAGATTTCAGTCTGAGGCACCTGCATCCGAGGCAGCCACGCTTAAATGCGGAAATCGGTACAATAACTAGCAATATAGCAATAGAAAAACGCAGTAGGATGAAATTTCTTGGTATGCTGGATACTATTGTGTATACATATCTTGCCGTTTTTTAGTTCATGTGAGCTTTTGCCATCACTTTGCGCCCGACGTTTGTCGTCCGTCCGTCGTCCGTCAACAATTTCAAAAATCTTCTCTTCTGAAACTGCTGAGCCAATTGTAACCAAACTTGGCCTGAAGCATCACCAGGGTATGCAGTTTAAAAATTGTATTCGATTAGTCCGAAGACCAAACAACATGGCTGCTGTTACTTAAAATAGAACATAAGGGTAAATTGCCGTTTTTTGCAAATAACTCAAAAACTCTTACAGATAGCAAAAATCTGACATCAGCATAGCAAGATCTACCTGCCCTGCAATTTCGAAGAAAATACGAAAACCCATCTTGGAGTTATTTCCCTTCTTCTGTAAAATTTGCAAAATTTTAACTTTATTAATTTTTTATTAGAAAAACTGTAAGAGATAGAAGTCAACTTTAATTTGCAAAAATGTTCAGCATGTCAAGATCTACCCACCCTGAAATTTTGAAGATAATCCAAAAACCTTTGTAGGAGTTATTGCCCCTTTTCACAGAATTTTCAAAATTTTCATATTTTTCATGTTATTTCCAAAACTATAGAAGATGAAGGTTAAGTGTAAATTGATAAAATGTCTGCAATGCTGTGGTGACTTCAAAACTGATGTTGAAAATTATTGGTTGACTGCCATTTTCAAAACGGCCGCCAAAAAAGGCGGGAAAATTCAGAATTTTCCGATTTCAATGAAAGTTGGTTTCCAAATATAGATATTGACGCTGCTACTTCAAAACCGGTGTTGAAAATTGTCTGTTGACCAGCATTTTCAAAATGGCTACCAAAAAGGCAGGTAAATTCAACATTGTCTGATTTCAATGAAATTTGGTTTCCAAAAAGGTATTGATGTAGCAACTTCAAAACTAATGTTAAAAATTGTTCGTTGACCGCCATTTTCAAAATGACGGCCAAAAGAGGCGGGAAAATTCAACATTGTCTGATTTCAATGAAATTTGGTTTCCAAGTGAATATTGATGTTGCTACTGCAAAACCCGTGTTAAAAATTGTTTGTTGACTGCCATTTTCATAANNACGCCGACGCCGACGCCAACGCCGACGCCGACGCCGACGCCAGCGCCATACCATAATACGACCGCAAAATTTTTGCGGTCGTATAAAAATTGTTTGTTGACCGTCATTTTCGAAATGGCCGCCCAAAAGGCGGGAAAATTCAACATTATCTGATCTCAATGAAATTTGGTTTCCTAGTGGAAATTGATGTCACTACTGCAAAACCGGTGTTGAAAATTGTTTGTTGACTGCCATTTTCAAATGGCTGCCAAAAAGGTGGAAAAATTCAACATAGTCCGATTTCAATGAAAGTTGGTTTCCAAATAGATATTGACGCTGCGACTTCAAAACCGGTGTCGAAAATTGTCTGTTGACCAGCATTTTCAAAATGGCCGCCAAAAAGGCGGGTAAATTCAACATTGTCTGATTTCAATGAAATTTGGTTTCCAAAAAGATATTGATGTAGCAACTTCAAAACTGATGTTAAAAATTGTTCGTTGGCCGCCATTTTCAAAATGGCGGCCAAAAAGGCGGGAAAATTCAACATTGTCTGATTTCAATGAAATTTGGTATCCAAGTGAATAGTGATGTTGCTACTGCAAAACCCGTGTTAAAAATTGTTTGTTGACTGCCATTTTCATAATGGCCGCCAAAAAGGCGGGAAAATTCAACATTGACCGATTTCAATGAAATTTGGTTTCCAAAAAGGTATCGATGTAGCAACTTCAAAACTGATGCTAAAAATTGCTTGTTCGTCGGACCGCCATTTTCAAAATGTCCGCCAAAAAGGCGGGAAAATTCAACATTGTCTGATCTCAACTTATTTGGTTTCCTAGTGGAAATTGATGTCACTACTGCAAAACCGGTGAAAATTGTTTGTTGACTGCCATTTTCAAATGGCTGCCATGAACAGGTGGGAAAATTCAACATAGTCCGATTTCAATAAAAAAATTTGTTTCCAAATAGATATTTATATATGGTGTTAAAAGTTGTTGACCGCCATTTACCAAATGATATCTCGACTTCAAATCTGGTGTCCAATGAGGTCCTTAATTTTTGTCAAAAAAAGTCCAACAAAGGAGTACAGTAAAACTTGATCAGACTTAAAATAAAGTCCAAGTTAATGGTGGTGTTTGCTCTACCAAAGTTTAAGAGACTGAAGTTCAACTGTCTAATTTACAATGTCAGCTTGATTGTGGCAACTGAAAGCCAGGTGAGCGATATAGGCTCCAGGGAGCCTCTGGTTTTCAAATCAGCCCAGAAAAGTCCTTCAAAAGTCAAAATTGTTTATTTTTCTCTAACAATACTACCACCTAGTTAATTCGATATTTATGTCGGCTATCAACACGATCACAATCTTCTGTAATTAGATTTACAAAAACAACTTTAGGAAATTCCCCCGAATAATGGCTACAAGGCATAGCAAATCGAACACTGACCCTATGCTTTTTTAACTAGGCGCATTTCAAAGGACATTATCCTCTTTTGACCACCAGGTGCATGTTTTATGCAAATTATACGACTGTGAACGATTGACAGAGACCGTCTGGTCATTTTAAAATAGCCATATAAGGTTAAATCAATAAAAATCAGTGGTTGTCCTGACAGGTAAAATGCTCTACCGAAGATAAATTGACATTGTCAAGATTTTTTTTTTCAAAAATTATTCAACCCGAAAAAAAATGTTTGAAGTGTTTAAATGTTTTGTTATTTCTACAAAATATTATCCTTTCCAGAGAAAGTAAAATGTAGATAGAACTAACAGGCCCAAATCCCTTGAAAAAAAACACAGCAAAAACTCACGAAAAGGTAGTAAAACTTTCATGCTGTTTAAAATTATATACTAAATGCTAAAATAGTAAAAACTAACATGTAATGATAAATAATAAATAGAACAAAACAAACAAAAAAAGAAGAAAAAAAGAAAGATCATTTAACAAGAAAAATAAAAGAATATGTAATGAATAATGAAACCGTACAACATAATACAAGATAAAATATTAACTATCATAATATCTTGGTTTTCTGTCTTATATGGTAGAACTTGAAAGATTGTCACTCATAAGGGAAATATTCCTGATTAAAAATATTTGTGGGATGGTTGAGGGCATCACAATCACAATGATGACAAACCCTCGACCCCCGGGTTCAATCCCATCTTAATAAAAATTTTGAACACTTGTAAATGATATAGTTTCTTGTAATCAAAACTTTTCCGTTTTTCTAGTCTGATTTTCAGTCAAACAGTCTCAAAATTATTAAACATTTGCAATTTTGGTCATTCCGTGCCCCTCTATCCGGTCCATTATAACCCTATGTCAAACACTCAATCAGTCAATCATTCATTTCAAAGAGTTCACAAAGTTCAGTCTGGACAGCGGTCATTCACCTCACACAGTTCTTTTTATATTCAATGTTTCAAGTGCAAGGTTACACTACGTCTTTGTGTGGGGTAAACTGCAGTCAACAACAAGTGAAATGCAATCGAGGAAAAATACCACGAACACTATAAACATGGCAAAATTAAAAGCTATGGGGTATTTCCAAAATAAAACAAAAGAAGTGACGATGTACAAAATTTTCAAAATCTGTATATAACAATTTTTGATTTTTTTTTTCATTTTGAAATTGATTAAGTTGGTAAAAATCTAATTTGTATGTTTTGTTGGACATGTTATTTTTTTTTTCGAAAATCATAAAATATGGTATTCTAAAAATGATTCAATCTCCTTCTAGAAGTTCTACTATTTAATAACGAATATTCTGTTACGTTTTATCATTTCGTGTGGAATGTTATTGCTAGTGTCCGGGTCAAAGTCCCCATAATTCACATAGACAATGTATATTTTACTAATAAATAACATGTTCCGCATGGTGAAAGGTACGAACATTTCGCAATAGCCATTCGATAGTTTACAAATAAGAACAAAATATTAGGATATCCTCGTCGGGTAGACAATTGGTAAAAACAATCTTTTTCTTAAAAATTTTTAGCGAAAACGAAAAAATATAATATACAGAAAGTAAAATTTGTCACACATTCTTATGTTTGTTCCCGGTGTTTGTTGCCCGTCAGTGTCACCTCCCCTTTATTGTCCGAATGGGGTCGAATCCATGTTGAATATAAACTGATAAAAATGAAGGGCGTCTTCGCAAATTTGGGAAAAACGCATATTTTCTATGTAAATACGAACATTTATTGTAAAAGGACAATGAGAAGTATAATAAATAATAATTCATTTAGAAACGCAAATATGCATGAACCATTACAAATTTTCAAATCAAAGGTGTATCTAATTTATCAGCCGATCATGTGGGGTTTGCATGCTTAATCTTTTGTTGTTTAATTGCCCACCAGACTGGAAAATTGTCTGAAAACCTTTTAATTGATAAATAATTTACTAAAAAAAAATTGGTGAAATAATACTGGCATATCAAATGTCCAACACCCAAAAATTGTGTTCGATTTTTTAAAATAAAATTGCGAGACTAACTCGGAAAACAAAATTCATTCTTTGAACTTACCGCGTCTTTTTCGATCACGTTTGTCCGTTCTCTTCACGTGCTAAAAGTTGTCTGATTTTTGATTATCGTAGATTCCGGATATGGTCTAGTGATGAACAGGCATGCGCACATGCAGCACTTGTCGACCCGACGTCATTGTCCGGCTTGTATTTGCTTCATTACATGTTTATTGTCGAAAACTAATTAGCGAAAAACAAGCTGTCTTGATATTTCAAATTTATTTGGGTTAAAGGTTCGTTGTACTTTGTATGTATATGTATCCGCAAAAAGACGAAAATACAAAAGAACTTAATCAGTACAATGTGTCAATGAATTGTGGAATACCGCAATGTATTAACTAGTAAATATATAAATATAGACAATGCTTACCCCAAACAAAGGCAATTTACTCGCTACCACAACTAGTATAAAATTATGTCCGGGGTCTATAAGAAAACCGGTCACTGACCGATATACATATCATAATCAATCGAACAACGACTACTCCTAGATCAAATGTTTTGTCACAAAAAAAAATCATTCATAGGTCGATTTTAACCGACTTTCCGTGATCATCTGATCGTATCAAACTTTGGGACATGATTCAGCAAATTTTAGACCGGGGTTTTAGACCGGGCAGAGATTCAGCACTCTGTCTTTGGGTCAATATTGATACGATGCTCCTCTCTTAATTTTTCGTTTTTTCGGCCCTTTCCCTCATTCTCTGTAAAAATTGAGGCTCCTTATGGCCGTGGAATAAAGTAATCATTAACTTACTGTACATGTAATAATTGTTCACTGATACATAATTATCGAATCTTGTTTCTGTGGTCATGACAATGGTGGTTTTTACTGTATGCCGTCAGGTTGAATGAATTTTACCAAATGACTATATGCCTATCCCTAATAGCTCGAAAACGGTTAAGAGATATGAATTAACAGTTCAGTGTATTTGGGCCCCAGTTTAAAGCTTTTTTTTTTTAATGTGCAGAAATGAGCCAAAATTGACACAAATAATAGGCTTAACACCCTTTTTCTGAAACGTCATTCGACCCCCTTTGTATGAATGATCCTCCCGTCTTGTCGAGGCATTCTAAAACACGTCTTTCCCATTAAATTCTATATAATAAATATCTGCATGGATTAGTGGAAAATAATTTTAACCCCCTTCACCCATTATTTTCCAAATGCAAAATATGGAGCTTAATGTCGATATATTGAAAAATATATTTCAATAAAATATAATAAAGGGCTACGCCGAGCGCAGCATGTCGACCACTGAAATTTCAACAAAAGTAGTTTAAAGCGAATGTGGACACAGTAAAGAGCTTGACTCAATAATAAGTTGGACACAAAAAGAAGCTTGACACAGTTATTAGCTCGACACAAACTAGGGAAAAAATTAACCCTTTTTCACTTATTGATAAAAAAAACTGTAAAAGCTATGCAAAATATGTCACTATCAACTAAAAGCTTACATCAAGAGAAATCAAAAGAAAAAAATTCCATCTAAATCTGATGAAAATAAAGATTTGACATATTTAGAAAAATTGCAATTTGGGCCCCTTTGACCTCTTGTAGCTCGGAAACGGTAAGAGCTACGCCAAATCCATTGACATACTAAGCTTACATCAAGAGGAATCCAAAGAAAAAAATCCCATCAAAATCCGATGAAAAATAAAAATTTGACATATTTAGAAAAATTGCAATTTTGGCCTCCTTGACCCCTTGTAGCTCGGAAACGGTAAGAGCTACCCCAAATCTGATGACATACTACTGAAAGCTTAGATCAAGAGGAATACAAAGAAAAAATCCCATCAAAATCCGATGAAAAATAAAAATTTCGAATAAACTGCAAATTCGCAATTTTGGCCCCGTTCGGCCACTCATAGCTGGGAAAGGAAACAAGTTACCAAAAATCTAACATCTCAGCGCCATATTAATTTTTCGCAAGGAATCCATTGAAAAAAACTGCATCAAAATCGGACTTAAAGTAAAAAAAAATTTGAGATTCGCCCCTGTTGGGCCACATTTATCTCGTGAGCGGTACATGCTACGTGAAATCCGTTGGCATACTGCAGATTGGAAATTTCCTCAGCAGCACACTTAAACAAACCCCATCAAAATCCAATAAATAATAAAGATTCTACAGTCAAATATGTGAAAACATCCAATTTCACCCCTTTTTGACCCCTTTTTCTAAAACGGGCGGGGCCACCACCTCAAAATTAAAACCTCTGTTTACGCGTGTGCCAAGATAAATCATACTAAAATTTCATAAAGATCCGTCTAATAGAAGCAAAGTTATGCTGTCCACAGACGCCAACGACGCCAACGCCGACGCTAACGCCAACGCCAACGCCGACGACGCCAACGCTATACCATTTTACGACCGCAAAAAAATTTGCGGTCGTATAAAAACGAGAAAAAAAAACATCCCCTTTGTCCCTAATGTCTCGAACTCGCAAGAGCTACGCAAACTATGTTGGGATACTAGCGAAAGTGCAAAAGAAACGAATTCGATGAAAAAATAAAATTACGGGTAACGCAAAGCGCAGCACGACCGTAGTGTGCCAAGGAACACCATACTAATGGCAAGTGTATTAGAACCAAAATTATGTTGTCCACAGACGCCAACGCGTCTGCTATAACATAAAGGGACAAAAAAAATGATGGACAGACGGACTGATATAAAGTGAAACATGGGGCTATGATTTAAAACCATTATTAACGAGGAAAAAACGCAAAGATATTTACACTTAAAATCTTAGTTCAAGAAGTGTGTTACTGCAATATAAGTTGAACCAGGAACAGCTTGAGTTTGTACGAAACTAACCATATGGTGGTATATCATTTAGGAAGTAGTCGTGTTATGGAACATTAGTTTGAACTTGATTTTTATTGTGTCATATAAAAATGTAGCGAATTTCAAACATTTGTTACCACTGTCAAAATCGTTATTGTTTATATAAACAGTTAGAATTGATTATTTTTATTCATCGAAATTTCATCTCTTCACAATAATGTGTAGCAAGGAAAGCTAGCATTGAAAGCAAATTTACCACGTACTAAAAATAAAATAAAACGGAAAGGTTAACAGACGGACAGACAACAACTGCACAGGTTTCATGTCAACATCTTCAACTGTAGCTCGAATTTAAAATTAATATTGAAGTGTATGTGCAAAGTACTTAGTAATCGGTAAAGTATAAAAATTATCGCTGATGCAGAAAAAATGTGGGTTAAAATTTTTTGGGTACCGTGACGTGTGTGACCGAGCCCTCGATGAATTTACATATTAACAAAACTTGGTTGTTTTTATTGATGGTTTATCCAACAGTTTCATACATTTTAAAAGTATTTTCAGACACTACTGTACCAGACTGGAAGGGGATGTTTGGAGTACCACAAAACCGGTTTAACCAAAAATGCCTGTACCAAGTCAGGAACACACTACGGTTGACTTTCCGATGGTTTAGTACCTGCTTTGTCTTTTTGCCCTTTGTGTTTCAGCATTCATTCAAATACAATAGAATACAAAGAAAGATAACTCTTGTCTTCTGTTGATAGCCAACACAGTGACTTGCTCGCGAACGGTACAAGGAAAAACCCACGAGAGTAATTTGTGTGCCTTACACAAATTAATATGTAACACATACGTTTGTTTGGGAGTTTTTGAATCACAAAATTAGATGATACA
Source organism: Modiolus philippinarum (assembly GCA_002080025.1). Classification (NCBI taxonomy): domain Eukaryota; kingdom Metazoa; phylum Mollusca; class Bivalvia; order Mytilida; family Modiolidae; genus Modiolus; species Modiolus philippinarum. Next base: position 18,531 of record MJUU01012833.1, on the reverse strand, counting down.
TGTGAAATATGACAACCACTTATCATTCAGTCAAAAGATAACTTGACTCGATGAATCAAAATTATCTGGTGTACAACTAGAGATATCTTGAAGATTGGTTGAAAAGCACTTACATGTAGAGTTTTGGAGGAGTGAGGATTAACAAATCGACAGTCTATGCAGTACGACACATGGCGGAGGTTTGTAATCCCTATATATAACGGTTATGCTTACAATAGGCGGCACAAAAACTATCCCCAGTTTCGTTGACACGGGCATTGAAATTTTTTTTTGCTGTTCGCAATATAGTTTTATTTTCAAAATTTATAAGTTAAAGCTTGTCAAATGTGTCACAATCACTCTGAGTCTCTAATTACACTAATAAAAGGCCCACATCGATTTACCATTTCCAGTATAAGTCTGATATATATCAATCGATTTTCAATTCTTCCAGGAAATAACTCCACATACCTGACGCCTAGAGTGGTATTGAATGAGTGGCGGAGAGAGTCCGGCAACGGCCCCTCAATTTCAAAGTTCGAATTAAACGCTTATTGTGTCCAAATGTCATTTTCTTAATTCGAATTGGAATGCGCATTCCAATTCGAATTGACTAAGTCCAATTCGAATTACGAGTGAACACATCATTAATTAACTCCTTTTCAAAGTTTGTGATGCATTTAATTCATGAAGAAAGAATAATATCAAGAGGCTCTCGAGAGTCTGAGTATGGCTTCAACTATCAAAGAATCACGATTTAAAAGTTTAGTTTCGATTCATAATCAAAGCGTCAAAACGCAGTATTACTGTTTTCTAGCTTTATGATCGCATGCAAGCAAGAAATTTACAGCTTTTATAGTGTTTGCAACTAGAGTAGGGGCAGTAAAAAAAATCAACAGAAAGTTGGGGTTTTTTTTTTTGTTTTTGTTTTTTGGCAGAAACAAAGATCTACAGTTATGTTTATGTCATTGTTTCCCAGTCTGGTATTGATATATATGCAAGTCTTTAGATTTTCTCACTTGCATTTCATTTCTTTTTCTGTTATTTCATTTGGAATGAAAACCTGTTCTATCTTCTATAATAAATATCCAATGAACACAATTTACAACATGTACAATTGTTGCCTCTCTTAAGGAAACACATCTAGGTTTTTTTTTCGATGAAAACTGAGGGCCATAGCTTCACAATGTAGCTCCGTGTGGGGTTTCAGGACATTTTATGTAACATAACCACTTTATTGCTGGGATTTTAGACTCCTGTGTTTATGCGTTGCGATGATGACCAGACAGTCATCAAAATTAGATGATCAAACACAAGTATTTGGAACATTGACTTTACTGTATTATTTGTTTGATGCACATATAAAATTGCCTCCATTTCATTTAAAAAAAAAATGAAGCATTACAATTTCTAAATATGTTTTTGCTCCAACAGATTCAGTAACTGGCTCGAGTGGTTTAAATTATTACCTTTTTGTGTGTAACCCCTTTCGTGAATAGCAGTACCAGCATGTTTGTTAGCCGTGTTCAGCCACAGGGCCTTGTTACTAATAAGAAAATTTTACTAATTATGCAGACATCGCTTCCACACCTGCTCGCTTCAACCCATGTTTATTTTGTTATTTCCCTCATAAAATAAAACTTGGTCTGGTTTACTTCCAAAGATGTTTACCTTTTCAAAGAATGTCATGAGCCCAATTCGATTACCTTCCGTTCAATAGGGAGACAATCTTTTTGTTGAGAAATGCACATCATTGACAAGAAAAACGAAAGTAAACTTCGGAATTATCTGGCATTCCATAGGCAAAGGAATAAATCCCGGAATTCTTTGATTACGTCACTGGGTGGTAAAGAAAACCCTTGAGAGTTCCGAGTTTATTTCTTTCCAAATATAGAAGTTTGTGGTCAAAGG
>MJUU01012832.1:40707-51807 GCA_002080025.1 Modiolus philippinarum | reverse complement strand
TTTTTATGAAACTTGAACACAGTGTTTATGATATAATGTAGATTTGTACCTCCTTATACAGAATTTGATTTGATTGATTTCTAATTTATGGAATCAAATGGTAAGCATTGGTATATACTAGTGAGCTTTTCTTCCAGTTTTTCTAGTTTAGTTTACACTAGGGTAATATGAATCGGGGCATGTTTTATTTGATTCAGGCACCACATAGGGACGGTACTAGCTCTAACTTAAAGTTGGTGGAATAATCATACAGTAAATGTGGAATGCATAGACTCCTGGTATAGTAAAATTAAAGAAAAATAGAAAACAGTTTATTTGAACAGAAACTTATACAATATAAAAATCAAACCCAATAACATGCAAGAACATCGAGCCTTGTCTGTCGCATTTGAGCTTATACACAACTGCCCTACAAATTCTCCAAAATTTAATCTTGCCGCTTCTCTCATTGTATTTAATAAGGTTGTCATGTGCTGCTCGTAAAAACTCGCATCTGAATAGCATCCGCCATCTGTAGTTTGGTTCACGGGAAAACATCCCCTCTTTACAACACTGACTGTTACAGCTAGAAAAAAAAGAGTACATAGCATGTAAGGCATTTTTTGTACTGAAATGGAATAGCAATGGATTTTCTATATATATTTTCATAAGAACATGGTTTATCAAAATTGATAATTTTCCACTCTTACACATACTTACTTTTTCAAAATATATACTAATCAGAGACCAGGGATTATATATACAGATATATCAATTTTTTGTAGGGGAATTTCCGAAAAAAATATCAGATGAGAGATGTTATATTTCCCAAGCCCAACGGATCTATATAATCATATCGAAAATTGCGTTTCGAGATTTATGAAATCATATGGTAAACAAAGGGGGAACTGAGAGTTTGTTTCTCCTTAAACTGATGATTAAATGCTATTTTTCTTCACCACAGCACATTCTTTCATGACCTTAGATTGAATTTACTGTATAATAATTTATTTGTAAAAGTGTTTAACAAAAAGGATAAGAAACGATTAAGTGAAATTCTCTCCTAAGTACAATTATTTATAAAACACAGGAAAATATAAAAGCATACACATAATGAAATTCAATATAAACAAATGAAATATCAGTGTTAGTTACGAAGTGATATATATGTAGCCACTACGAGATATATATGTTCCAAGAATGTTGAATTAAAGTGATTTTTGTAGTAGAAATAAATAGTGAAAAAGAAGAGTTGCATGAGTATACATAATTCATGCAACAAATGCAACTCTCTATACATTTCATTGTACTTGATCTTGAGAGAATATCTCATATGGATACACAATCATACTGTGTTACAAATTTGATATTTCATTTTTGTAATTTCCAAATGGTATTCTGACCATTCTTTTTATTGTTCCAACATATCTTACTTTATTATGCCATGTTTTTTTTGCAGTTGACTCGATGAGTGCCCAGTGGTTGTTTATACGCTGGTATTGTCTTATTAGTCTTTTTGTCGGGGGGAATAGATTACAGCAGTTGTAAGAACTCTTTACAAATTAATTATTCTCGTACTTTTTTGAAGAAAATGTGGGAATATTGTTTTGGTCCCGTCCGTCCGTCTGTCTGTCTGTCCGTCTGTCCGTTAGATGGACCTTGTCAGTGGAACTCCTCGCTCATTTTTTGATTTAGTGTTTTAATTTTGTTATTATATGCTGAGAATGCGCAATAAGCTTTTTGATTTTTGATATTGGTTCTTGGTGCATACAAGAGGCTCCAAGATGTCTATTTTGACACATGTGAGTTTGTCAGTGACACTCCTCGCTCATTTTTGGATTTATGGATTTCATGTTGTTATAGAATTGTAGCATATAGTCTGACTATGTGGTAAGCTTTCGGAATTATGATTTCGGTTCAAACTTTTGTAAATTTCATGAAAATGTCAAAGACTCATATTTTTGAACTTTTAGCATATGATCTCACATTTTTTTAAAGTGTTTAGATAAAAATAAAGTTCTGAATACTAAGAATTCTGAAATGTGATTCAAATTTTAGTAAACATCCTGAAAGTCTGAAAGACCACTTATTTTTTGAAATTCTACCTAGCAACCATACTTAAAGAATTTCTTTCAATTAGGACAAACATTTTCACCAATTGTATTTCAAAAATATTTAATTCCAATTTCGGTAAATTTCCTGAAAGTCTCAAAGACCACTTATATTTCGGAATTCTACCTAGCAACCATACTTTTAAAATTTGTGTTATTTTGAACAAACATTTTCATATAATGGATTCCAAAAATTTTGATTCCAACTTTGGTTAACCTCTTGAAAGTCTCAAATACCACTTGGTTTTATTTTTATTTTTTATTCTATTTTCTTTTTTTTTTTGAATTCTACCTAGCAACCAGATTTTCATAATTTGTATGCATTAGAAGAAACATTTTCACCCATCGGTTTCTCTAAAATATTGAATTCCAATTTAGGTCAACTTCCTAAAAGTCTCAAAGACCTCTTATTTATGGGAATTCTTCCAAGCAACCATATATCCTTGTATTCTTTTTTAGTAAAAATAGGGATTATCCATAATTTGAATTCCAAATTGTTGATGAAAATTATTCCCAGGGTGCATAAAAAAATTTCTGTGTCAAACAGGGAGTGTGGGGATGGCTATCATTTCTGATGGCACCACTTCTAGATTTATGCTTGTTGACAACCCCGTATCCATAGACAAAAGAGAAAATACATGGATGTAGTGTTGCTCCACATTTAGCAAAAATTTCGGCTCAAACCGGTGTTAAGGACCGTCTTGAACTCATTATAAGGTATGAGCATAGTTCATTGTTGAAGGCCTCGTGATGACTTCGAGATGAAGAACAACAATAAAAGCGTTGTTCCATTGCTTGGTTTAATCATGTATTGAGAGAATGTGTTCCATGTGCATTTACTCCATACCCTTTCGTTGTTAATTTAAGACTGTTGTTTGTCTCTCATGCAGTGTGGAGTCCATAAAAGATTTCCCGTGCGAAAGATGTGTGCCCTTTATGCATTTCAGTTATGATGTACTTGTACTTTCAAATTTTTAGAAAAAAGAAGGGAAACGGGGAATGTGTCAAAGAGACAACGACCGAAAGGGGAGTAATAACAACTCAAAGCCACCATAAGATCTTCAATGAACGGTGAGGAAACCCCACACCCAACGGCAGGTCGGAGTCGACCCCTGAATAAAGAGTTATCAAGTTCAGCGAAATAAACATCATCCTAGACTCCTATAGACATAAAGTAAACTAACTAGAAAAAAGACAAGACACACAAAGGCTTAAGGTAATAGGTACCTAAATAGCAAAGTTTCCGGATTTCGATTAAATTTTACATGCAAGTGCATCAAATGAAGCTAAATTCCAAGGTGAAATAAAATCGGTTTTGCTATTATGACCGTTTGAAAAATCTATCAGTTATGTTGTTTTCATATAGAACCCATGTAAAACATACAGAAAAATAATATATGAAACGTCTTTAAATTGCGCGTTTATGAAAACGTATCCTACAATTTTTCTACAAAAAGGATATGTTTTAAACAATGAAATTCCAATTTTAATGGTGTAAATTTTATATAGGGTCACCGAATTAACTTCGCCGGTATCAATAGTTGAATATAGAACAGACACGCCAAAAATTGATTTTTTCGATAAAATTTGCCGTCAAAATAGCGACTTCGTCGATAAAAGTTATGATTTTAGGCGTGATTTGAAAGATGAACATCTATTCAGCGACCTTTACCACGAAAACACACTCGGTGACCCTATAAAAATATTATATCAATAAAACAGAAATTTCTTTGGCACCATAATATCAATTTTTCAGAAAAATTGTAGGATACAGTTTGAAACGACGATAATTTAAAGTGAAAATTTAGATTATTTAACGTTCATTCTAAAGCAAATTCATAACGTTCACCGGTAAAGGCGCTTATTTACGTACCTCTCACCATAAGGTTAGTGAGGACAGCTGTCACGTGATTAAACCATAAAAAATGGCGGGAAAAAAATAAAAATGTTCAGAATGAATGAAATTTGACAGGTATGTTACTGAACATGTGTAGAAACGAACTTTGGTTTAAAAACACCAAGATGGCGACCGTTGCTACGGAAACAAAAAATGGCGGGAAATTTTAAAATTGCTCCAAAATGACTGAAATTTTACAGGAAGGTGACTTAGCACGTGTAGATACGAGTTTTGGTCTTCAAAATATCAAAATGGCGACCGTTGCCATTTAAACAGCAAATTGGCGGGGAAAATTCAATACCAATAATCTCGAAATTAGGTGAGAAAAAGGAAAATAATAAGAAATTAACACAGTAAAGGTGCTGAAAAAGGGGAAAATAACTTTGATAGAAATTAAATAAAATAGAGAGATAGTAGTGAAAAAAAAGTAAATTATGTACACAAAGGGATAAGAAAAGTGAAAAAAAATGATAGAATAAACTTGAAAATTGTGGGAAGAGAAAATTCACCATAGAACAACAATAGCAGTCTCCCCCTTCTAAACAATTAACGCAGACGTGATAGAAATACTGCCAGAACAAGTCACTGCTGATTTCCGTTTTATAAAGATCACTCTGGTCAAAACGGTGGCCAATTGGAAATACAAACTACTCCCGGTCCCGCATGCGCGCTCCTTTATCTCTCTATAGGACTCCTGCGGGGTCACGGTTCGAACTATCATACAATATATCACAAAATTTGAATTTATAAATGGAATTTTTGTATTTATGATTAACAGTATGCAAGAAAGAATCCACTTCCGGTTTGACATGTGTAACCTACAACTTTCTGTTCTAGTCAAGTGAAGACCGTATACAGTCATATGACTATTTTAGTTTGGTATTTGTGCTACAAAAGCACAGCCGGTGACATCACTTCCGGTTTTTGTTCTAGTGACGGTAATATTTTTGAGGGGGGAGGGCAATGTTGTCACATTTGAATGCTTGTAGGTCTCTTAAAAGCCTGGTTTGCTATGCTGATTTTTTATATTTTGAAGATATCGTATAAAGATAGAATAAAAATGGTAACAGGAAACACCTACAAAGGCCGAAAAACATAGCCACATGCCACAAGTAAATAGGAACTGCACAAATAAAAAAACACAATAAAAATACAAAAGACAAACGTAAACAACGATAGGAACTCGGGATAGCCGGACTTGGTACCGGCACTAGCAAAAGCCAGCGGTAGGGTTAATCCTTTTTATTGGGTACCCAAACCTCCCCTTTCTCTGTCCCGTTTCCCTATAGTATAATAAACATACGAATAAAACCCATACAGGTAGACTACTAACTCCATCACCACAATTTTGAAAAGAAAATGGGGGAACAAAACGTAATTTTGAAAGATGGGTCAAGGAGCGCTCGCCGCTAAACTGCAGGCTAGCTCAAGGAGCCTAGTCTGCTAGTAAAACACTGTCGCACTACGGAAGAAAAATCAAATTCAAAACTCCCAATGGGTTTGGTAAAGAATTATATAAAAGGTATATATTTAAGTAAAAAAAATGAAATTTTGAATTCGGAAGGTTTTCTGAATTTCACTTTTTCTTTTTATGTCCCTTCAGGGGGCAAAAAGTGATAAAAAAAAAGCCAACCTCAATGTGCACATAATTGGGAATAATAGCAAAAATAATTGACAGAAATGGATGTATTTTTAGAAATACCTTTAAAACAACAAAGACTTATGATACAAACACTCTTTTTACAAAAACAATGTACAATTGGTTTTTTATATGGCCAAAAGGGGGTAAATGGGAATTCGGACCATTATTTAGGGGGAGGTAACTTTGACCCCATTTATCTCAGAAAAACGCCTGGAAAGGTGGTCCAATATTTATACCAAAGAAAGGGTATATATTCAACAGTAATATATTTAAAAAAAATAGCCATTTTTAATTCGGAATTATTTTGGGGGTCTGGTGTCCTCACTTACCTTAATAAATTTCATGACTTAGGACAGGCGCGAACCTGCTGCGGCGGGGTTAAACTAGTTTTATTGGGCCCACACCTTCTCCCTATAGCCGATGTGATAAATAAAAAACAATCGTAACAACAGTAAAATTCAGTTGGCAACAGGACTGAGTCAATTGTGAAAAATGAAACTGAAAGAACTAAATATACGGACATAAACATGAAATGACAAGAGACTACTAGCAGTTAACTGACATGCCAGCTCCAGGCCTATTACAAACTGACAAATTAAGTTATGTACCCTCAGTATACAGCTTCCACCAAGATCCATTCCTGTGAGGAGTTGAGCATAATGATTTCATGCATATACCGGAATACATAACCCGTGTCCATGCAATACAGATTTTAGAAATTTAGAATGTGTTGAGTTAAAATGCAAAGACCCTATCAAAAAATCAATGTTAATACCAAAGAAGGCCATACGTAATGACTTGACGACAATACCGTAATTATAACCCTTATGAATTAGACGATTTAAAGGTTTTATAAGTTTGTTAGGCGAGTTTAAGTATTTTTCCTCTTATGTAAAATTTTATTTCATTTCATTTTATTTATTTCTTTATTTATTTTTTATTTTTTTTGTAATTTTAAAATGATATTCTGACCAGTCAGTTTATAGTGTCCACATCTCTTGTTTAAATCGTGACAAGTTACTTGATATATACTCGATGAGTGCCTTGATTGTTTATATATAGTGATTGTCTTTTATGTGTCTTTTTGTCAGGGAACGGATGACAGCAGTTGAAAAAAATCTTTGCCAGTTAATTTTTTGTTTGTTGACAACCCCAGCATCAATGAGCAAAATAGAAGATACATGGGTGAAGCGTTGCTCAATATTTAGCACTGAATTTCACTCAAACTGTTGCATGAGGCCGTCTGACCTTATTGTGAGGTATGAGCAAAGGTCATTGCTGAAGGCCTCAAAGAGGCTTAGATGAAGAACAACCATAAAAGCGTTGTTCCATTGCCTTTTTAATCATGCATTTGTAGAGACTTTGTTCATTATTCGATCCATCAAACATTGCTTGTTTGAAATAATAGTGTACATAACATTGACAATCAGAAAGGAGAAATGAATAGAGAACAAAATAATTATTATACTGCACCTTCTGTATGTGTATACAGTTTCAATCTAAAACCCAAATGAAATTAAAACAAAAATGCAGTTATATACTGTTATCAAATTGCAAGTTACTTGATTACCGTTAGACATAGTTTTGATAGGCTCGTTCGATACCAGACAACACAAAAGGAATTGATTTCAGTCGTAAATAATGCATGTATAAATACCATAAACATTTGCAATTAATGATTGTGAATTGCAATTTTTGTAAAGTCGTTAGATAATCCTTAGTCTAGCGATTAGTTTAATTACTCAGTAGCAAAGGTATGCATGTATCTTCTTCAGGTGATTTTGACTAGACTATTTTTTTTCATATTTTCAGTTTGGTTCGGATTCTTACCATCCGTTTAAGTTAGATCCTACTTTTAATTAAATAGTACGGACGAAACAATACACATACAACAGCAGAAGTTAGTTATTCTTAGAGCGGAAGTCCCGGCAATCGAAAAAAGCTTACAATGTATATGTATGTTATATTAGATACAAACCTGGAGTTCTAGCGAAAGCGACATCTAGATTTCCTGAAAGCGTTCCACATCTGTTTTCCTTGCCTGCTACTAAGTTGTCATTACATGTATTCAGAGAGATACTGTCTGACGGCGAATTTGCCGTCGAACAATTGGGTTTGATGAATGCACTGAATATCTGAGTCAGTGATCTTCTAACAAGTTCATTGACAGAATCGTCAATTTCGATGTGAGTACATTGTAGACATTCTAGTCCTACAAATAACAAAGTTTCAATAAATTCGTGTTCTCTGTATGTGTTGGGGGAGGGGGGTATTCTTAAGACAAATTAGCTTCCAAGAAAACTTCATTACAGTTGTTTAGACACACAGACTGAAAATTCTTTTAAAACAACAAAATGTAGCCTGGTTCAAATTATTTTAAAAAATGCAAAAACATTGGTTCATGATATTTTACGAAAGGATATGGAGTAAATGAACATGAGACACATTCCAACTGCAGTAAATGGGTTTATCAAAATATGTGTGTGTTCTACTGAAGTGATTATCATAAATATCCGTCATGTCTTTACTGTTTGCTAATACATAGGATCACTTAGCTTTTCATAATTTCATATATTTACTATACGAAGATGATTTTTTTATCGAAATAACAATACTTTCGCAAAATGGGACAACCAAACTAATTGCTATACAATATCTTAATATTGTCAAACACAAACACAAACTCTTTTTCAAAGGCCAGTTGAAAGCTTTAGTTGAATTTAACGACACTATGACCTCTAACGTCGTCAAATAGTACCGATTATGTAAATTGTATATATGATTGTTATTTTGTAAATCTTCATTTATTCAGATGAAACAATCAACCAATCAATCAATTTTTAATAAACTAACACTTTTGACACATGCTCTCAAGTATATCTCGTCGTATATCTCTCTCTCTGTCTCAAAAATTGTAGAGTCATGCTTTATTGTTTTTGCAAAATTTTGTGGATAGTAAGCTTTAAATAAAAGATGCTAATACATCGTTATACTGAATGGATTATAAACTTAAGTATTTTACCCCTTAACTTCAATTTAGACACAGTCATGTTCGAAACACAGTTTGTCATTTCTATGTCCCTTGAATGAACTAGAAATAATTATGTGTACAAGTATAACCATTTTAAGACAACAGTAAATAATATCATAGCCGAGTATTAAATCCAAAGTAAATCTTATATTGGCGTGTTAAAATAGGAAACAGGTGCATGAAATAGACCACATCACTCCTACATGTATCTCCTACAATTTGAGTTGTAGGGGATATAATTTTACTAGCAAGACATATTTTTTTCTATGAATGAAGGAAGTATACGGCAGATGGTTAAGTGAAATAACATAATTTGAAAATCTTACCGTACACTAGATGGACAGTTGAAAATAACACTAATATGATGGTCCTATACATTTTATATCAAAACCATAATATATTACAAATACTAAGACGATGTGTATTTATACCCGTGATTTCTATAAAGAGTAAGTAATATACATGTACATGTACTTACTAAGCAAACTTTTTTCGCCGAAGGATAATGGACATAGGGGGTAAATATGAGATACAATACTTGTCGGTATAATGATATTTCTCTCTCTAAAGAGCTCATTATATTGATAAATTATACACTGAAGAAAATCCCTGCTTTGAAACATAATACCTAGTAGGCACAATTAAGAGAAAGGAAAAGGTCGTGTAAAGGGTAAAATAATCTTATACTTGGTAATCAACTAAAACCGTAACGGGTACTGTGCTGTGAATTAATAGATTTAAACCATGAACATGAATGAAGACAGCCGTTTGAACAACGGAAAGCATACATATCATGAAGGAAATAGCATTTATCTTCCCAGGAATATGGAAGAAAACGAGAAAAAGAAGCTTGATTGGTACAAGATTGTACCTATATGTACAAATGTATGTTAGCAGCAATAAGCAATTTCTTAGGCAATGAGCTAATGCCTAATCATTGATGTTGTTTACTGAAACAATTCAGGCATTAATCTTAAAAAGTAGGAAATAGACCTCTTGCATGAATAAAATGGCCAAACATTAGACTTACTGCCTGGCGACCTTTATAACTATGACGAAGGACTATAAATACAACATCTTACAGTTACATTTTTTCATATGTAGCATTTAAAACTATTTTCATGAAAATTTAACGTCGGGTGCAACAGTTAACTATTTGCCGATTCCCGGACGAACTGTTCCCTGTGCAAAATAATTCCGCAGTGTGACGTCATTTAACTTACCCGTGTAGAAATGTTTTTATAAGCAAGATTTTTTTATTGCTTCTATAAGTTAATAAAACAGTTATTTCATGCCCCCTTTCAGGAAATAGCAAAACTATTGTCCCTCGATGATGGAAATGACTTGCAAACTGTTGCCTTCGGCCTCTGGCCTCAGGCAACAGTTCACAAGTAATTTCCATCACCTCAGGAAAATAGTTTTTGCTGTTTCCTTCAAAGGCATGAAATAACTGTATAATGTAGATAAGGTGTTTGCAGTCAAAACGAGACGGGCTGTTGGAACAACAGCTATCTCCATACTTTGCAGTTAAAACTTTTACCCTCAAAGTCTAAGATTTTTGCAATAGCAAGCAATGTCTGTCGGAAACGACAGCGATCCTAGCACTCCCTATTTGACACAGAAAAGAGCGGTTACAGACGATCGGCATAATTTTTCTTGATATTTTGAAATAGTTTTGAAAGTCGGCACTATTTTTGCCTAAAGGAATTTAACGATAAATGGTTGTTATGTAAATTTAAGAAGAAGTTGGTCTTTGAGACTTTTAGGAAATATACCAATTTTGAGTGAAAAATTTGGAAAATCCAGTTAGTTAAAGTGATTGATCGGGAAATTTTCCAATTATAAATTAATTAAAGTGAAAGTCCGCAAAATTATGAAAAAGTGAATATTAATTCCTAATATAGTTCTGACACACATGACATATTTCGTTTTTTGTATTTTTAATTCATTGTTGCAAAAAAACGCATTTTATTCACAAAATGTCTAGTCATGGAGGGTCACGTGACATTGTGCAGAGGGCGCTCTGTGTACTGACATCAAGTTATAACCAACAAGTACCGCTATAAGGCGTATGTCAACAACGATCACTAACGATATGACAAAACTTCATTATTGCATTTTCAAAAAAATCGCCGTTCGACTCATGACTTACAAATCTTTGTTGTTTTCAGTTTCTACATCAAGCAATAATAACGGGCTATGCAGTACAATATTTTTATAAACATTTTACGCGCCTGTCTACTGTGACAATAATTGTCAAAACGAAGGCGATTTAGAATTGCGTTTACCTATATTTATGTACCATTCTGTGAATTGGACCGATTACACTTTCTTTACCTGTCGGGTCATCAACTTGTTACATTTATTCATGATTTCGAGGTGCAGGGGTGTTTATTCGTGTAGACGCCCGTGTAGAAATTCCACGTTTCAACTTCCAATA
>MJUU01012832.1:0-13386 GCA_002080025.1 Modiolus philippinarum | reverse complement strand
CGACCAAAGATTTGCTGATTCAAATTTGCAGATCTAAAAATGTTGGACTGTTTTCAGAAGAAAATATAAACATATAATTTATAAGGCAAGCAAATCTCTTACCTGTGGATATATTTATATATTTGCCACTATAGTATAGGCAAAATTTCCTGCACCTACCTATTTCTAACCTTTCCAGTGGCATTCAGAACTCGTTTCCCCGGTTGACCCTTTACCTTTATTTTTCTCTTTTTTTTTTGATTGATCAATTTGTTTTCGTCCTGATATAGCTGAATTTTTTCTCACTGGATGTCAAACCCTTACTATTCATAGTTATAATTTTGTAGAGAGTAATTGTTTGTAGTAAAAACTGTTTATTCTTACGTACAGATACTGACAAAATTATTTCCCCCCTCCTCACGTTACATTTGTTATCTGTAGCTCTCGTTACTTTGTTTCATGTTTGTATGTTCGTTTTTGTAAATAGGGTTTTGGTTTTATTGTAATTTTTCTTTCTTTTTTTTGAGGTATTTCTCCTGAATTATGATTGCAGAGAAAAGCTCGACGTAAAATTTATTTTATCGACAACATGTGATACGTGTAAGTCTGGTACGGCACATTGTGACACAAAATACGACGTTTGTACAATGTTACACCTATAAGGTTTTTTTTTAAATATTTTTTTACTTCCAGACAAATTTCAACTTGTGTATACTTTATTTTTTTTATAAAGACCCGGATAGGTTTCGAAATATTAACTTTTAAATGCGCGTTCAGTTTCCTTCAGTCTACTACTTTGTTTTATTATTCTCACGTTGTGTGTATCTTTTTCGATCTAGTACGTCGGGTATGTTGGTTTAGTTGCTTTCTTTGCAGATAATTAATACATTTATATATATTATATTGTCTGTGGTGAAGGACAAAGATCCAGTATTGAGATATGATTAATGTATTAATCTTTCCTCGGCTTAATTTGTCGGCTAAAGTTAGACTGAGAAGCAGAGTTCTTCCCTGTCTTGAATACACGGAGATGAATCGTTTAAATAAATATAGAAATGATATCATGCGTGTCTTTGTGTTTGCAAAAATGCGAGATTTTCATTGTAAAATAATACAATTTAAACCTATCATTTCAATATAGGGAGACTCTGATTCTGGTCATCATTTCCCGAAGAAGTATTAATTTTGTGATGTATCGAGTGTGTTGTTACCATGCAGTAGCCTCAGCATAGATATATATATATTATCGTTATTGTGATACACATTGTAATTTTACTTTAACATTATCACTTATAGTTGTAACATTGTATAAACGTCGTATTTTGTGTCACAATGTGCCGTACCAGACTTACACGTATCACATATTGTCGAGCTTTTCTCTGCAATCATAATTCATGCAAACTTCAAATTTTATCAGAAGCTCTGTATAGTCGTGTAAAATTCAAGAATGTATTCTCAGACCTGTCGAGATACTACTTCCAGTTACCAACTTAGTCAATTCCTGACACTTTATGCATTATTTAGCAATGATTCATCTACTTTTTTTCTGCAATGGTGAAATATACAAATTCGAAATTTTGTCACAAGCTTTTTATATTTATGCATTATTGTTGGATGCATTTTAAGACCTGTTGGGATACCTCACCCTGTTTACAGACACAGCCACGGCAATTTTTGTCACTTTTTGTGGTATATGATAATTTTCGTCATGCTTTTCTCTGCAATGGTGTAAGATAACAATTTGAAATTTTGTCACAAGTCTTTTATAGTCATTTCATATTGTGGAATGTATTTTCCAAAATTCAAGGAATATTTACACCATTTCTATCCCAATGAGCTTAAAATTAAAGAAACTGCTGATACACCTACTTCAGCTTCGTACTTAGATCTTTTATTATACATTGACGAAGATGGACATTTGAAATCTAAGCTATATGACAAACGTAATGGTTTTAACTTCCCAATTGTGAAGTTTCCCTTTCTGAGCAGCTATATCCCTATCTCTCCAGCCTATGGAGTGTACAGTATACAGTGATTTTTTTAATAGAGCGAAATCACTGTCCCAAAAGCTGCTTAGTCAAGGATTCGTTCAGCCTTTGTTACTATCATCCCTTTTCGAAATTTTAAGGCCGTCACCATGACATCATTGACAGATATGACGTGTCTGTGTCCCAAATGAAAACGGACATCACGTCTTCACGGATTTGACATCACCGGATTTGACTCAACCCTGGATTGACTCACTGATAGTGTGACGGGTGCTGCTAGCGAAGCAGGACATGTTTACCCATCCAGAGCACCTGATGTCACTGTCGGTTTTTATTGGAGTTCACACTGTCAGTACTTTAGTTTTTCTTGTTGTCTTGTATATCATCTTTACAATTTTAGTTTGTCTTCTTTAGGGATGTTTGTGCTACAGATTTGTCCTTGTGAGTGTTTGATTACTATTTAAATTCACTAAAGCTTTTCAAAATTTTACCATGGTACTGTTTTAGGGTTAGAGAAGTAGCATGTACCATGGATTTTAATTGGCTTTGTTTAAGGGTTAGAAAATGGCATTAACCAATCCGCTACCAAATAGATCTTTCAAAACAATATATACCTCACTGATAGTGTGGCGGGTGTCGCCAGCGGGGCAGGACATGCCTACCCTTCTGGAGCACCTGATGTCACTTTCGGTTTTCATGGGAGTTCACACTATGAGTGCCTTAGTTCTTAATGTCGTATTTTTATTTCCATGCATTGTAGCTGTCTCATGTCCTTGTTTTGTCTTCGCTTTTCTCTGTTTCCGTTTTTGCCATGTCTTTGGACTTCGATTTATGTGGTCATCTCTTGCCTTGTTCCTTCGGTATTCTACTGCCGTTGTTTCAGAAATGAGGGGTTTTTCATTCTGTTTTACAACTAAAATGCCGGTAGTTGAGAGCGGAAGTATTTTTTTTTATTATTTATTTNTTTTTTTTTTTTTTTTTTTTTGGTGAGGAGGGGTTCACGGTTGCCTTGTTTGATACCATTTTTCTGTCTGAACAAGGGATGTACACGTGTTATTATGTATCATTTTCCTACTGCTCCACTGTATGATTGTTTTTCGACATATCCATGGAATAATTTCCGGCAAGTATAACCTTAGTTTCTCCTTGCTTTGTGTTTAAATACCATTGTTCTGTTATTTTAACTATGTTATATAAGCTCGTGGGAAATGTAGAAAAAAACAATGGAGTTATAACATTAATTTATTTATATATTTCTATGTCAACGTATTAATTTTAAAATCTATTTGCATAATTAGCCCCAATTGAAGGTAATTGACAAAATCAATCGAAAGTTTCTTCTTAAAGACTAAAATTTCATGTTAAGTTATAATGGTACCTATTAATTGTACGGTAAAAACACGGTTACTTAAGACAGGAAATTGCTTTTACTTTATTAACATCGCTTGATAGCATTAGTCCCTTCATTATAGTGATTGATGATTGATGCGAGACTTTACTTCAAATCGTCTTTGAAATAAATTAAAGACCAAGTAGTATGGTTTTATGTTAAATATAGGTTGCATTATTATGTAACGGAAAAATTTGTCGGGGAGGGGACTATATATATCCTCTGAGACGTTAAACGAAAAGGATTCTCATCTATACATCAACCATATGGAGTTATAACCTTAAGAGAATCAAACCCGAATTGCACATCCGTCAAAATATTTTTGAATCAGTAAGCTGAAAATCTTTTTACATAATAATAACCCCTTTTATGCTTTTACACACATATCAAAACGAGCTGATGAAAGGATATAATGTAAGTGTACATGGGACAAACTCTGTAGAAAAACATGTTGAATTAAGCGAATAATTGTTGTTCATCTTAAAGTCACTTTTAGGCCTTTAACAATAAATCTTTTGCCAGAAATTCAATGGGTTTCAAGCCTAATTTACTACATTTTAAATCAAGTGCTTCAAACGTTGAAATTATAATTTGGGCTATGCGCAACTGAAATAAGAATTGCGCTACTTCACTTACACTATTTTATGTCCTGGTTGAATGTTTGAAAAATCTAGGAAGTATCCTCTTTTTTCACTCATTTTTCGCAATAGTCGCTGGGGCTTATTAAGATCATGATTTTCCATCTAGAACCTTCATACACCTCTTTCGTAAATTTAATCTATAATGGTTTCAAAAAGGGTTAAATGAAACATTTCAAACTTTGTCCTATAATTATTGAAGAAAATAGAGAAACAAATAGTCGTCTTAGGTATCTCAAAGACAGTATGGATATTTATAGGTTTTACTGTGATATACCGGTAGGCTGTAACCAAGGGTCAAGTGTGAGGTCTAACATACATGGTTTGAGGCAAACACACTAGCATATATAGTCTCAGTGTATTCCTAAAGAAATCTTAAATATCTTTTGGATAAATCCATTCACAATAAGCATTCATATCTAATGATGTGGCCAATCTTGTAAATTCACGGTACATTGTATATAAATTGAAATGTGATGACAAAATTGTTTGAAGATTATCACATATTAAGCATGAAATAATTTTGCAGGGCAAACGTTCAACAACTACACATGTACTGCAGATCTACTGCAGACTTAGTTCATGTTAAGTAATTATTTTTTTAGAATTTATGTTTAAACTGTATATTGATACCTCAAAAATTTACCCAGTATGGTCCCTTAACAAAAGGAACAAAACATTTGCATAAATCAAATACATGAGATAAAGTAAAACTGAAAATGGAAGAAGAATGACACGAGACATTTATTAACAAAATATACGAAAATCATTCAAAAGAAAACTACACAATTCGAGAACTCCAGAGGATGTTATATACGTCACTCTCACGGTCATTGAGCCAACCAAGGGTAATTTCAAAACCAAAAATCAACAATAAGGAAAAGCAAATTGCATGTTTACATCTACAATATCTATTAAAGCATTCCTGTAAGTTTGCTTGAAAAGTACCCATGCAGGAGTTTAAGAGGAGTTGCTGATATGGAGGCAAACCTTATAAAGTAAAATGACGAAGTCCAAAGATAACTAGAAATTCTAGAAAAACAAATATAAAGACAAACAAATTGCAAAGTGCAAATCTTCAAAATATATTGAAGCATTCCTGCATGCTTGGTCTAGAAGTACCCTGCAGTTTAAGTGGAGTTGTGGACGATGATAAAATTTTTGGAGCCATACATACAGAAAGACGGACGGGTGCAAAACGACGGATAGTGATCCCTATGTGTCGATCCTGTACTCCTCAAATACGTTAAACTGAAGATTTCAATATTCTCATATGTTATTACTAGTCATATATTTTTTCAGTCGTGGTAACGGTCGAGTTGAATCTGCGACCGTAAAAAAGGATGAATTATATCTCCGACTTAGCAGTTTTTGCTGATTTCATATTGACTGTATAAGCTACATACAAGAGATTGGCTAGTCCATTCCTTACTACATTTTAAGAATTATTTTCAATAACAGAAACCTTGACTAATGGGGTACAGTTATGGGGACATAGAGATATTCGTGGCTTCCATCAGCCTTATTTGTAGAGCAATTTTCTGAGATGTGACAAAATTATACAATGTCGCATGCTTAGATCATATTAGTTATTTGTTCTCTATCAGTTTTTAAACATCTTTGAGTTTATGGTTTTCCAAACGTTTAGATTTTATTTGCACTGATGAGACATAAGTTGTCGAAATGCGCATATGCAGAAAGTAAATTCACAGTAACTTCGGTATTTAGTTATTTTAAACTGTAGTCAAGTAGTTATTTTAAACTGTAGTCAAGAAAACAGATAATTTCCGTGACTAGTATGTTTCATGTGTGTTACCTTTAAAAGACATGTATTCTGATTACTACCATCAAACCGTGTTCGAAGCCTTTCCTATGCTTAATCATGCATATTGTGTAGGATTGAAAAACTTGATCCACGCCGAATGACAACTTTTGAATAATTATTGGCAGCCATTCCCATAGAAACAGCAAATCGGACAAATAATATATGCCCTCAATTGAAATTTTGAAAAAGTTACATATGGCAAATAGACAGAATAAAATCAAAAGTGCTCAGAATTGAATGAAAATTAAAAGAAAGGTTGCCAAACGTTTTAGGATTAGTAGTGCTAAAGTCTTGATCAGGTTTTTGTTTTGGAAGACTTTTGTGTCAGCATCCTAACACGTATTGATATTTTCCTTTTTCACGGTTTTACTAATTTTAATTTACAATCGTATTGTTGTTCGTCATAAAGACGCTTTTATTAAATATTACAAATTACATATTATAGCAAATTTATGACTTTCTCTAGCACACGCAATGCTCAATTCCACGACATATTCACTTACTTATACTATGGATGTATAACTTTGAAGTACGATATAAGTTCTTTGATGTTTTCATATATTGGTATTTTTATTACGCATGCTGTAATATATCAAGAATTTTAATTTGCATAAAATTCATCAAAGTAAATGTTTTTAATTTCACTATCATGTTCTCTACAAGAATATTTATTAATAAAGTAGATTATTTAATTTCGTTTTATGATCATTTTACCATAACTTATCCTTGTTACATATACATATAGATGCATACTGGCAAATGTTTATAGATCATACATGTGTTCACTTACTCCATATCCTTTCGTAAAATATTTCGTACAGGAGTTTGTCTCGGTGTTTTACATTTCCGAAAAATGGCACTACATTTCCGGAAAAAAATAGTTTCCGGAAAAAAAAAGTTTACCTTTCCGGAAAATGTATATATAACATTTCCAGAAAAAAATTACGTTTCCGCAAAAGAAACATCAAATATTTTGCGACTTTATATCAACAATTTTAAGTTATTCCAATTAAAACAAAATATTTAAGACGACCGCTACATGTTTTAATAAATTTTGATAGTTATTTTTTTTTTCTTTTTTTTAAACTTTTGACATTCGCAATATTTTTGTACAAAAGTACCACATACAATATTAAATAGAAACAGGTATTAATATAGCCCACAAATATTTATTGTTTTGATACTTTTTTCAGAACTTTATTTTTGTGGGTTAAAAAGGAGAACATATCGGACCATTACATGTTCACCTCATACATGTGTTAAATTTTAAGGTGGACATATCCAAATTTTAACTAGATTTATCAGTGAAGTCTTATTAAAGCTAATCCCAATAGTATGGATCCACCCAGTACATTCATGCACAGAGCTGACGATCATATTTTTAGCCACTGTAAAACATATTGTAAAGCTGATTAACCAGGTAAATTTTCGGAAACGTAATGCATGAAAATTGCCGGAAAATTAAACTTTTCATTTGCGGAAACGTAAAAATTAACATTTGAAAAATTTGAAAAGTAATTCGCCCGTTTGTCTTTTAATGCAGTACAATTCTCCGTATTAGTTTTTCTTACATATGGTGTATACATATGGTGGACTTTTACATGAGATAATTTCTCGTGTGTACACCTTGTTCAATTACTATTATCAAAATTTATGTAAATTATAAAACCTAAGGTTTAACCCCCTCCATCGTAGTTTTGTCCTTACCTATATTTGATATTACTGATTATTCAGATTTCGTTTGGTTTTATGCATTTTAAACATTTTAATTAAGTTATGGATTTCCTATGTTTGGGTTCTAGTGCTGCTGATGAAATAATTTCCGAAATGGCCATACAGCTCATTAATTATTGAAGTTTGAGTTAAAATATGTGTTATGGTCTCATGTTCACTTACTCCATATCCTTTCGTAAAATATGTATATGAGTATGAGTAAAAAAAGATGATTACTAATATGGACGTAGCGTTGCTCAGCAATTAGCAATGAATTCCGCTCAAACCGGTGCTAGGGGCTGTCTTGAACTTGCTGTGAGGTATGAGTAATGCTCATTGTTGAAGACCTCACTGTGACTTCAAGATGAAGAACAACAATAAAAGCGTTGTTCCATTGTATGGTTTTACCATGTATTTGCAGAGATTTTGTCTCATTTGCATTTACTCCATATCCCTTCATTGTTAATATGATTCCGATTTTCGATTGCCCAGCCTAAGTCACTGATGTACTCCCACCTTAGTTTATCCCAAATAAAGATGAAAAAACATTGTGTTATGACCTTTATCACGTCATGGTTTCCATGCTGTGTTAGAGATAAAACCGATGAATCTATTTGCCATTGGGTACAAATCTTTTAATGCATAGATTTTACTTCAGAGTATTGAAGAAAATACAAAACCTTACAAATTTTCACATATTTAATTTGCCTGAATTTTATGATGGTGATGATATTCGATAACCATTAATGTTACACCACCTTGTAAACAGGTGTAAATATAGTCTCTAACATTGTTTCCAGTTTATTACGTATATTTCTCACATCGAGATAGTTAAATTTTCACATTTTAAAGTTCGAGGTTTATCCGAACTTTAAAATGTGAAAATTTAACTATCGAGATGTGAGAAATTATCGTAATAAACAGGAAAACAATGTTAGAGATTTTTTCTCTAATTCCTACTCAATTTATTTGACGTAAAGCGATCTCCATAGACTCCAGTCGCCAGTATGCCGCCATTTTGTTGCTATCATCGTTGCTATGTGTATCATTGCGCCTTTAATTGAAAGGGGTGTTGAATGTAATATTTTTGATAAAAAATGTCATATTATCAATTAATTTAGTTATTTTAGTCATAAAAATGTAAAAATCAATTCGCTAGACAATGATGTAGGTGTTAATTTCATCAACATCCGGTTGCACTATTTCAAGAAACTGACACGAGACAACCAATCAGCAAGTGAGATCAATGTCTAAACATGTTGATTATTAAGTTCATCTAACATCATTTGGGAAGTATTTATTTTGAACAAGAATTAGAGAAAATCAGTTCTTTAGGTATATTCCATGTCATTTACAATTGGTATATACACTACTCAACAAAAGAAACGATACAAGGTTAATTTTTTAAATAAATTTGTATTTCAAAATTAAAAGTTTTTATTTTAGTGTAGATTTTCAACGTCAAAGTCAATTTGTTTATTCCATTTTCAAAACAAATTCGAATCGGGTGCGATGAAAATCCGGAGTGGTAGTTCTTCACCGTATGAACGAGTTCGCCGTTCACTGATGGAATATTTTAATTAATTGATGTTCATCTGGTCAAAAAAATTGCCATCTTAAAAAGTGGAAAAGAATCTCTCATTTGGATGCCCTGTGCAATTTAAAATCAACTTGAACAAGGACTTAGCGAGGCCAGACCATCGATGCTGATTTTTGCCATCACAATTTATTAGAACAAATTAAAGATTGGTGTTTAATCTAAAGAAAACATGTCAATCGTGTTACAGCAGGTCCCATGAGACGAAGTCACGTAGCACGTGTTTTACACTTACGAGAACGTCAGTTGAAAACTAAATTGGGCCCAAAGATTTCTTGGACGCAAAGCAACAGATTTTCAAGTCAGCCAGTTCGGAAATGTGAAGATTTGATATACATGGAAGATATTGACATTCTCAATTTTTGCGTCTGACCTTGACCGTGACCAGATATGCTTCAGTAATTGTAAAATACATTTTTGGGCATAACGTTTATAACGTTTATTCTTACGTGCAAACAATACATTTTGTCTATGAATATGTTTTTCAACTTGAGAAAGTAAAATATTATCATTAATCAAATATTGTGATAACTTGATGTCTTTACCCATCACTTATTATATGCAATAAAATAGTATCAAACTAATAAAATCTGTGCATCGTTTCTTTTGTTGAATAGTATATGTACAGATCATTCTTTGGTTTTTAATTCCTTGCTGATATTAGTCTTATGAAAAAAAGGGGATAACAGGAAACATCTAAAATTGCTGAAAATTACAATTACATGCTACAACTTGCCGCAGAAAAACATATGAAAAACCCAAATAAGACAAAAGACGATAGGAACTCGGAACAGCCGGACTTAATACCGGCACTAGTGAAAGCCAGCGGTAGGGTAAAATCAGTTTATGTGTACCCAAACCTCCCCTTTATCTGTCCCATTTTCCTGTAGCATAATACACATTCGAATAAAACCCAATACTGGTAGACTTCTTACTCCATGACCACAATCTTGAAAGGAGAAAAAAAGACAATACTTAATTTTGAAAGATGGGTCAACGGGTGCTCGCCGCTAATCTACCGGCTGGCTAAAGGTACATGTTTCTCCCGCAAAAACGACGAACAAAGATATAAGTACATTGTTATAGACAGAGAACAAGCATACTTTGTGAAATACGACTCAGAATCACAGAAAAAATATACATAGGAAGAAGTGATTAAAATGTTAGAGTTTCTGATCGACAATATATTTGTCCAGTTTGGAGGACTAATTTTTCAACAGACTATCGGAATTCCAATGGGCACAAACTGTGCACCTCTTTTAGCCGATCTATTTCTCCATTCATATGAAGCTGATTTCATCGAAGGGCTTCTTCAAAATAAAGATAAAAAACTGGCCTAGTCCTTTAATTTCAGCTTCCGTTATATAGATGATATTTTATCACTAAACAATCCTCGCTTTGGTGATTTTCTTCATCTTATCTATCCAAAAGAGCTCGAAATTAAGGATACTACAGATGATTCCACATAAGCCTCGGTCCTTGATCTTCATCTTGAAATTGACAAAAGAGGTACACTACAAACTAGGCTATATGACAAACGCGATGACTTCACTTTTCCAAAAGTCAACTTCCCTTTTCTTTGTAGCAACATTCCAAAAGCACCAGCATACGGAGTTTACATCTCCCAACTCATTCGCTACTCAAGGGCCTGTGGTCGATACAGTGACTATCTTGATAGAGCTCGGTTGCTTACAAATAGGCTACTTAAGCAAGGGTATGTTGCCCATAACTTGAGGTCATCACTACAGAAGTTTTACGGTCGACATCACGATGAGATATCTGTTTCCCAGATGACAACAGATCTTTCTCTTTGCCACTAAAGTTTTTTTTTCCTCTACCGGATTTGACTTTACTATCGGAGTTGACATGTTCAACACGGCGGGTGTCTTATCAGTCAGAAACCCGGTTGACGAAAATACCCTTTAAATTAGGAACTCTTCAAAATCTAGCCAAAAACTTGTACCTCCAAAATGGACGCGGCGGTTTGGACAGGTCCTGAAAATGTTACTGTAACATTAAAAAACCGTTAAATACCGGGATTATAACAAAACAGATAAGATAACAAGTAGATTTTCTTTCAATCGCATTATTACAAAAGACGCTGAAACCAAAATTAACATTACAAAATAGGAGTTGAAGTCGTTGTTATATCGACCCGGAAGACATTTATTAACAACTGGTCGATGAGAAAAAAATCGCAAAAAATTCAAATCTGACTGTGCGAGAAAAAGCACGCATTCGTTCGATCGGCCTTCCCAATGCAAATTCAAGAGTCGATTTTCAAAAAAATCGAAGCATATGCCAAAAATCGGTACAGTTTAGAAAATCCGTTGTTAGGGTGAATCCAGGGGAGACAATTGTTTTGTGTACATTTTAAAAGGGTGTGTTTGACTTGAAAAAACTAAATCGTGCTGATTTTTTTCCCCTTTTGAATGGCATTGACATTAAAATTCTATGTTGTTATGAGTTCGGATAGGGTAGTCAGAACAATAAAATGTGACATTCCTTTTATTCAATGGGATATTATGTGACTGTATCTACGTGCGTGTGTGTTTGGAAAAGCCTGAATAAAGGGGGGTCGTAAATAAGTAGCAATCGTATATGTGTCATTTGAAAAGAAATAACTGTATTTCTAGCGTCAGTGTCGTCAATTTAGCCCGTAATGTCGTTTCAATAAAAGTGGTCAGCTTCAAATTGTGACATAAATTAATTGCAAGTGTACCATGTTTTTAATCAGATTAATAAATTCAGTTCAAGAATATCATTATCCGGCTAGACTTCAGGAAAATTAGACTTTTTTAGCAAAATAGTGGCCTTTTTTGCTTTTTTCAAGATATAAACATTAAATCTCGTGTTCACTTTAAAAACTGCTAATGCCATAACTGTAAATTGTTTTGAACAACACCGGTAAACACTTTACTTGTTATGCAGATTCCAAAAAAAAAATCTTAAATTCACTTCATAGACCTCTTCATAAATCAAATCAAACCCGTTGACAAGTCACAAATGTCGACAGCCAGGCAAGGACTACTGAAAACCTATAATTGCGCTTTGAAGCTTCCTTCCTGAATTCGATTTGAAAATCAGGTATGAAGCACACTAGAAGAAAAAAAACACCCTTTTCTTGAGTGTACGAACCATACCAACATTAGTCGACAACTCTTTAACAATTCAAGGTGGATTAAAAGACTTTTCACACAAGGCAATGTATGTACTTGGACTATGTAAAAATTGTAACTTACTACAATTTGTATATACATATATATTTATAAAGAAATCGTAAAAGGACTCGTGACTTCCAAGTTTAATTCTTTTTTTTTCTCATCGTTGGAGAACCATGAAACCTCTATACATATACTTGTGCATCTTTGTCGAGTTTCCACCTTCTTACAATTTTGATATTCACTATAATACTGTATACTATAGTATAATACTATTGGAATTATTGTCGATTCGGCGATTGACATAGTTGAGGAACATAGGTTCCTGTGAGCCTCTAGTTTTTTTCCTCTCAATTAGATGGGATTGTTTTAATTTCAAATTGATCACTAGCCCATGTGATGAGGACTAACTATTTTTTCCGGAAAAAAACAAAGATATATGGAGAGCAGGAAACGGAAATTTATTTAATACCAATATGTCAGGACAGAATCAGAATCAGAATTATTTTTATTACCAAAGTAGGGCCCCAGGAGGGCATGAAACATCAAACATTTATGATTAAGTACAATATTACAGAAAACGGTATAAACAATAAATAACAATTAATAATTATAATAAAAATAATAAATAAAGGCATATATATGCAGGTCTACCACAGATGCACTTCATACTATGAAAAATTGAGTAATATTAATAACATACCCGGTGCATTTGGATTAAAAAAAATAAAACGCATTCACATACAGAACAGAATGCAGCAGGCACCATGAGACGATGCATAGGGGGGACAGATTCAGGATGTTTAAAATTTTAGAAAATGACCAATATATTTTTAGACAAATTTTTGGCAAAAAACTCTGATTTTACCCTACTTTTTTGTTTTAGGGAGGTGAACACCCCTCTCGCCACCCCTTAATGGGAAAGTGTAGTGTAGACATTTACATCTTGTCGCAAAGGGGGTTGGGATTTTATATCGTGGTATACATTTAATTTTGAATTACATGTATTATTATTAACATTTAAAAAAAAATATGGTAGAATGAATGCGAAAAGATCTTTTCCCTTGAAGAGGTTTTTTTTTAATTCGTGCCTAA
>MJUU01012831.1:53040-67502 GCA_002080025.1 Modiolus philippinarum | reverse complement strand
AATTGGCAAGGTAGACAATAGCACGTGCAAAACCTGTGGTCAATCCCCTGAAACATTTACACACCTGTTCATTCATTGCAAGTGTTTAAAATCAATACATGAGTATTTACAGGATATTTTACACAACATTTTTATTCAGTGTCCGTCTGACTTCGTCAACAGTCTTGATTATGAACAACTTGTATTACTTGGATATATGAAGTCGTCAAAGGTAATAAATACCTATTTTTTGAATTATCTTCTGTGTGTGGCTAGATTAATTATTTACAAGTCCCGTAATTTAAAAACATTTGAAAATAAAGATATTGATCGAGTCCGTCTGTTCAAATACACAATACAAAGATATATAGAATACGCATACACTTTTACAAAATGAAAAACAAGATGAATTTATTCAATAAATATTTTCTGCACAATAATTCTCTTATTCGGCTACATGGTGATTCTTTAGGATTTTATTTGTAGCTACCGTTTTTACTTCTAGTGTTTGGTTTTGTTCGGAAAACTGTTTTATTCCCTTAATTTCAAAACTGTACTTTCTTGTAACACCGTAAATAAACAGTCGTCAATAGTGAGCTCTTCCGTTCTATGCATTTAAAGAGAGGTAACTCGAATGGTCCCGTCGTAGATTGTGTGATTGATTATATATTAAATATATATAATCCTTATGTAGTTCTTTTTGTGATGGAATTGAAAGTTTTCAGGTCTATATAGTATTTTTTCAAGCCGCCTTTTTCCCCCGGGCGTCCTTCATTGCTAACTTATGGGGCAATTATGTTTATAATATGATGTGTTATGTTTTTTTTTTGATGATTGAACATTCATGAACATGTTGTATTTTTTAACTGTATATATATTATTTGTAAATAAACTTTTATACAATGAAAAAAAGCGCGTTCGGCTGTTAACCGAAAGGTTGGTGGTTCGAGCCCACCCAGGGACGGGGCATATTTTTGGAAGAGGAAAGATATTTTTTGGTCAAGTCTTGCACCTTTTAGAAGAATTTGAAAGAATGAAGAAAATGTATATCAAGCTAGTTTTGTCATGTTACAAAAGAAGTGAAACTGCAATAATCGTGTATAAATGAAAGTGCTGTATAGAAATTTTTCATCACATGCACTTACCTACCTTAATTATATATATATAATTTCAAAGAAAATTCTCCACACACAAGTTCCTTTAATTTGTAAAATCCATTCACTTTAATGTTTTCTTGCGTTTTCTTTTCAGCCATATGCATACATTTTGAATATAGGAAGCTATGTAAAATCCTACTGAGCATTCTTTACCTATTTACAACAAAATCTAAATACATGTAAAAAGTGTAAAGTGGCCAAACAAATGACTACCATAAAAATCTGTAATATGGCATGCGAGTCTCTGTGGCGCAATCGGTTAGCGCGTTCGGCTGTTAACCGAAAGGTTGGTGGTTCGAGCCCACCCAGGGACGGGGCATATTTTTGGAAGAGGAAAGATATTTTTTGGTCAAGTCTTGCACCTTTTAGAAGAATTTGAAAGAATGAAGAAAATGTATATCAAGCTAGTTTTGTCATGTTACAAAAGAAGTGAAACTGCAATAATCGTGTATAAATGAAAGTGCTGTATAGAAATTTTTCATCACATGCACTTACCTACCTTAGGTTTTAATATATACAATATATAATTATATATATATAATTTCAAAGAAAATTCTCCACACACAAGTTCCTTTAATTTGTAAAATCCATTCACTTTAATGTTTTTTTGCGTTTTCTTTTCAGCCACATGCATGCATTTTGAATATAGGAATAACTAAATACCGAAGTTACTGTGAATTTACTTTCTGCATATGCGCATTTCGACAAATTATGTCTCATCAGTGCAGATAAAATCTAAACATTTGGAAGACCAGAAATTCAAAGATGTTTGAAAACTGATAGAGAACAAATAACCAATATGATCTAAATGTAAAGCCAAAATCAGCTAAGGACAGAGCTTTGCATGAGGGAGATACTCCTTAGTTTTCAACAAAATTTACAAAAATTTAGATATTGTAAGGTTCCAAATATAATCGGTTTTCGGGTCAGCACCGAAGCACTGACTACTGGGCTGGTGAATACCCTCGGGGACTAACAGTCCACCAGCAGACAGGAAGCTATGTAAAATCCTACTGAGCATTCTTTACCTATTTACAGCAAAATTTAAATACATGTAAAAAGTCTAAAGCGGCCAAACAAATGACTACCATAAAAATATGTAACATGGCATGCGAGTCTCTGTGGCGCAATCGGTTAGCGCGTTCGGCTGTTAACCGAAAGGTTGGTGGTTCCAGCCCACCCAGGGACGGGGCATATTTTTGGAAGAGGAAAGATATTTTTTGGTCAAGTCTTGCATCTTTTAGAAGAATTTGAAAGAATGAAAAAATGTATACAGTCCTTGCTTCAGTAGCCGTTGCTAAAAGAGCGATCATTAAGCGATCCGTCAGCCGTCAACGATCAGTCATCGATCAGTGATCGATCAGTTAACAATCCGTCAAAATCTGACGGATAGGAGAAGTAATTTACGTATTTGACGGATACAATACGTAAATTACGTGACTGACGGATGATTGATCGGTCCTATCCGTAAATGACTGATTGATAGCCTTACGTCATCTTTCAAGTTAATACATTTTGCGAAATGATAATTTCGTTTCATCAAAAAAATGAATTTAGAATTGAAAAATATAAAAAAAACATTAATATAACACCCTAGGTATATTTAATCCGTACGTTAAAGTTAATATTATATTTACTTG
The DNA here is from genome assembly GCA_002080025.1 of Modiolus philippinarum. Taxonomy (NCBI): domain Eukaryota; kingdom Metazoa; phylum Mollusca; class Bivalvia; order Mytilida; family Modiolidae; genus Modiolus; species Modiolus philippinarum. The sequence continues at coordinate 64,726 of MJUU01012831.1, read as the reverse complement.
ATGTTTCTGCTTGTACGTAGGAAATGCACAATATATAATACAGTTTGTTCGAATGCATTAATGCATGAATCGTTGTTTATGTTTGTCTTTTGTATTTTTATTGTGGGTTTTTTCTTGTGCAATTCCTATTTACTTTCTGGCATGTGGCTATGTTTTTCGACCATTGTAGGTGTTTCCTGTTATCTTTTTTATTCCATTGAAATTTGGAAGCACATCTGATTTGACCAATCGTCAAAAATAGACAAATTTAATTCGATAAAAAAACAATATTAAAACAATTTATACAACTGGTTAAACGTTAACTGTTAGACAATAACAGTAATGCAAATAACAGCGAAAAGGAATATGTCTCTTGCGAAACAAAAATGGAATGGCAAAAACAAAAAACAAAACAAATGATTTGACGCATTCATACACAAAAGACTAGGAAATCCTTCTTTTCAAACACTAAATATGCTAAAATTTATTTAAATTGTGATTCAAGAAATAAAAAAAAATCTTCGACAGGAATTTGATGAACAAAATTCTCAAAAAACTAAATTGTTTAGGTCATTTAAAAGATTGAGTTTCAACTGCAGACTAAAAATCTGATTTTTCAACCCTTCAGTATGCGTAAATTCATTAAAATTGTGCTTCGCAAAATATAAAACTCCTTCGAAAGAATATGACGAATAATTTTTTTGAAAAAATTCAAATTGTTTTGGTCATTTTTAAAGATTGAGTTTAAACCGCACACCAAAAATCTGATTTTTCAACCTAAAAGAATGCTTAAATTCATTAAAATTGCGCTTCACAAAATATAAAACTCCTTCAGAAGGATATTATGAATAAAATTTCCAAAAAATTTAAATTGATTTGGTCATTTCTACAGACTGAGTTTAAACCGCAGACTAAAAATCTAACTTTTCAAGCCTTAAAAATGTTAAAATTTATTAAAGGTGTGTTTCGCAAAACACAGCATTCGTTTATTCGTCTTTATATTCGAAAAAGATGTATCTAACAACCTGGAAACACACGAGAATATTAATATGTTAATTCGTTTTGCCTTAAAATTCCAAATATTTACGTATCCGTCATACGTGATTTACTGATTGATACAACACGTAATTGACGGATGCGATCAGTAAAATACGTTTACATCCGTAAAATACGTTTCCATCCGTAAAATACGTACACATCCGTTATTCATGGATCCGTCATCGATCAGTAAAAAATCAGTCATCAATCAGTCAAAAATCCGTCATCAATCAGTCAACAATCCGTCAATAAGTAACGGCTACTGATCGGTACTTCGAATCACCGAAAACACCGGGATTTCCCAAAAACACCGGAGAAAACACCGAAAACACAATTGGAAATTGCGAAAACACCATTAAATCAAAAGCTACCATACAAAACTAGGTTGTAAAGGTGTTTTTAGAAGTATTTTTTGGTGAATTTGGTGGTCACCAGAGAGGATTTTGACATTCTCTGTACATTTCCTTTAGAAAGAAATATGGCCGCCGTCAAAGAAGGATAACTCTTGTCAAATTAAATGCATGTTCAATCTATATCTATCTTTACTTGTACTTTGATAACAATGATTACTACTTTATAATGGTTTATGATGAGGTTTATGATACCATCCAGTGTAGTGACTGTGAAAAATGGACGCATACTAAGTCCCTGAAAAGGTACTTTTTATGTTCATTTTGTGCATCCTTCAAGTAATAAGTAATTAAATTGTAATAAAGAAATTATGAAAAGATTATAATGTATGAAATTTCGTCTAAAATTGATCAACATTGTTTTATATTGAGGTCTTTGACTGATATTTCATAAAAAAAATATATTTATTCAGTTGGCCTATTAAGAGGTTCAATATTTAATTATCTATTGTTTTATATTTATATTTTACGCTTGTTGAATAACTAGAACAATCACTAAAATAATTCAACAATGCAATAAATGAGATCAGTACTTGTTAATTGCTATCTAAACATATTAAACATTCCATAGATGTGTCAAAGAAAGTTTAATAACTTAACTATTGATGATTGAAAAGGTATAATCAGGTGGGAATGTAGTTGAAAACTGATCTAATTAAGACAAGAAACCAATAGTTGTCACCTGCTAATCGCCATCAAAACACCATATATGTAAAATTGTAATAAAGTAATTATCGGTGATTGAAAAAGTGTGCCCTTTTTATTTTATTGCATTTCAAAGACAGGATGTGTATTATGTGTACAAATAAATAACATTTTTTTATTACCCTTGGAAATAGACCACTTTCATGTTTATTTCTTATCCCGACTTTAGCTCCGTTTTTATAACGTTTCCCACAAAGGGAAGTAACCTACTGACCCGGAAGTCAGGTTTACGGTTCCATTGTAATAAGGGACAGCAGTAGATTTTGAATTCATGGGTATCTATCACTGGACTAGGGGTAAAATCTCGATTGTCTTTAAATAAATTATTTCAAGCTATTCGGGTACTTACCACAGTGAAAATCGTAACCGTTGCCAGAGAAAATATTTACTGACCGTCCTTTCCCTAATGAGACCGAAAACCAGAATGACGTCCCTTTGAAAAACATGCTAAATTAGCAGTCATCCCGTAAATATGAAATTCGTCTATTGTATTTATATAAAGTATTAAGGCAAATCGCACTAGCATTACAAGAAGAATATAAATTATTGCATAATATAAAATTAATTCGCAAAACAATAATTATCCTGTTAGCGTTAAAATATGCATGACTAATATGAGAAAAACGAAAGAAATCAATAGTTGTAGCCTGTTAATCGCCATCAAAACATCATATATGTCAAATTGTAATAAAGTCATTATCGGTAATTGAAAAAGTGTGCCTTTTGTGTACAAATAAATAACATTATTGAAATTAAAAAAACTTACAATCTGTATTTTTTCTTTTCTAGGTGCCTTTTTTTAAAATTATAAATATTTTAATATGTCAAACAAATCATATTTTTTTTCTTTATAAAACTTATCATTTTTTAAACCATTTTAATATGTCAAAAACATCATAATTTTTTTCTTTATAAAACTTATCTTTTTTTTAAACCATTTCAATTGTTGTAAATATGTACATATGTTATTATTATTATTATTATTTTTTTTTTTGGTGATGGGTAATGCAGCCAAGATTATAATCTTGACAGTTACAAGCCTGTAAAATGCAGAGTAACCATCGTTTTTATTATATTTCGTATACTGTTCCTTATATAATTAACTTACCTGTGGTGTTACTGACAAGAGATACCTCTCTTTGTTTGATGTCCGCCATATTGGATAATTCAGTTTCTTTATTTACACTCAGACACATAAAATACAATGTGTAACATGAGGAAAGTACAATAAATAACATAAATTAGATTGACAAGAAGAGTAGATTGACAGCAAATGTAAACTAAAACATATACATTATATATATATATGGTCCCCTTCAATATATATACACAAATGCATACATATAAATTATAACAATAGCAATAATGAAAATAATACATGCGAAGTAAAATATTAATCAAATGAATACAGAACAGGAGAGCATTTTATATATCAGATTATTTTTTGTAATTTATTGACAAATAATGATATCCGCTTTAAAAGAGCACTGTTGCATAATTTTAACATTCCCTTCATTTTTGATTTACTAGGATTTCTACAATAATATTCAGGTATTAAATTTTGCCGGAGATGAGACACAGAGTCATCTGTACACACAAAAAAGTAATGGAATTCATCTCCAATACCATTTCGGCACAGATGACAATATCTCTGATCTCTGGGGACGTTTTGCCAACGTCCAGTTTCAATCGATAATTTCACATTATTAGTTCTGATTTTTGTAATGTTTGTTCGGTGAAATTCGGACATCCTTGTTAAATAATTTTCCATACAGAATTCAGTTTTAAATATAGAATAAAATTCTCCACGCGAAGACATTTCCATATCAGAGAACCATTTTTGAATAAACTGGTCACATAATCGCTCCTTAAGTATATGTTTCAACGTACAAAATTTAATACTGGCTTGACTAGTAAATATATATCCAAAGCCAGTATTATCAAAAATAGATTTCATAAACTGAATCCATTTAAAATTACATTCTCCACTTTGTTGCAAAGAAAACATAAGCCTATATAAAGTACTGCTAAGTTTAGATTCATTTTGCATTAGTCTACACCAGAATGAAACCATTCTTAATTTTACTGAGACATCTAACGGGAATCTACCTAATTCGCCGTATACCATGAAGTTTGGGGTTGACTGCCGCAAGTTAAGAATCCTTTTGCAGAATTTCAAGTGCACTTTTTCTGTTACTTGAAGACTTTCGAAACCCCAAACCTCACAGCCATACAGCAATATTGGTTCAACAAGGAATCAAATAATTTTAACTGTATTTCAATTGGAATGTTATTATTTCTTACTCTTTTTAAGATAGAAAAAATAGATTTTTGTGACTGTTCAACTAATTTTTTCCTAGTATCTAAAAAACTACCATTGTATTTAAATAGTATTCCTAGATAGGTCATAAAATCAACAATTTCTAATCTTTCCCCATTCAATACAAATATATTATTTTGTTTGCACTTTCTTTTACTGAACACAATAACCTTTGTTTTATCTATATTAACTGACAATTTCCAAATCTGACAATAACTTTGAAAAATATCTAATGCTTTTTGCATACCCTCTGGTGTTTCCGAAAAAATAACAGTGTCATCAGCATATAATAACAAGAATAATTCAATATACATATGGATATTTTCCTGTACCTTTTCTTTAATCTTTTCTAGCGGAATAGCGTCTAAATTTTTAAAGTATGTCTCCAAATCATTTAAAAAGATAGAAAAAAGGAAAGGAGATAAATTTTGTCCTTCTCTAACCCCCTTCATACAAGCAAAAAAATCTGATTTTTTATCATTATGACCTACACAAAATTTAATATTGTCATACATATTATATATAATTCGAAAACACTTCCCTTTGATATCATATTCATGTAATTTTTTCCATAATCCCGTTCGCCAAACAGTATCAAAGGCTTTCAAGTCAACAAAGGTACAATAAAGTTTCTTCCCATAAGAGAAGTAAATAGATATCAATGCATGCATAATAAAGATATTATCACAGGTAGAGTATCCCTTCCTGAAACCAGACTGATTTTGTGAAATAATTTCAAACTCGTTTGACAGAAAGGTCAATCTATCATTGACAATGGATGTAAATAATTTACCAAGACAACTAATAAGTGTGATACCTCTATAGTTATCTGGGTCATTTATATCCCCCTTATTTTTGAATACAGGTCGAATTAATCCCTCAGACCAACTCTCAGGGATAATTCCTGACTCAAAAACAATATTAAATAACTTACAGAATATAGAGACCATAATTGGCGACGAGTATTTAAAGTATTCATTAATTATATTATCAATACCTGCGGCCTTTCCATTTTTTAATTTACGAATAGCCCCCTGATCTCATCTTCGGTGATCCTGCCATTTATTATATTATCATAAACAGGATTCGAACAGACCTCATCAATAAACTGACTAAAATCATCATCTATATCATCACCATCTTCATCTACATTTAGATTTTTAAAATATTCGAAAAAATCTGTAATTGGAATGTCTGAAGTTTCCTTATTACGCCCAGACATATCATTTAAAATTTTCCACATACCTTTTGAATCTGTTTTTGAGGTACTCATTAATTTAGTAGCATTATCTTGTTGAAATTTTTTATAACTTTTATTCATTTCTTTTCTATACTCTTTTGCTTTCAAATTCAACAACCTTTTTGTTTCTAATTTTTTTTGATTCATACTCTTTTTTCGCTTTATGAAAATGTTTTCGTTTCTCATCACAAGTTTTAGTAAACCATAGTTTATGGTGAGAATCGTGTGACCTAAATTTTCCCGAACTGTAACCGAACACGGAGGTCGCAGCACGGGTAAAAATAGTTTCAAGGTCAGTGACTACTTCGTTCAACTGACCACTTGTCAAGTTTTCATTATTTAACAAATTGTCGAGATTTTCATTTAATTGCAAAACAGAATTACCTTCATCTGCAAGTAAATGATCAGCAAAATCCTGACATTTTGACTGATTCCACTTAATATGTTTTTTACTTGGATTTATATTTCTTACTACACGTGGTTCGTTTTCGGACATCATAGAAAAGTGTATTCGATTATGTACATCTGAAAATAGTGGATTAAAATCACATATATTGAATTCACATATAATTTCAAATAACAATGGAGAAATAATCAAATAATCAACAATACTGGAGTCTTTACAAGTAGTGCGACCAATAAATTTATCACTATGCAATCTGCCATTAGCAATAAAAAGTGAACAACGCTTGCACAGATCAATAAGTTTCGTACCAAAAAAATTAATACGAGCTTGATCTTCACTATACCTGCGGAGCGGAATATCAAGTGTTTCTAAAATTTGGTAAGTAAACATATTTTCCATAATTTCATCATCAACTATATGCAAAATATCATCAATAAGCATTTCATCAGGATTAATGTAATCTAAATTGACTGATGTTCGTGAATTAAAATCACCCGCCAGTGCAATATACTTAGAATTTTGTGAAAAATTGATAATATCATTTTCAATTTCAGTAAATGCATTTTCGGATGAATACCTTGTATTTTCAGGTGGAATGTAAACACACCCCAAATACAGATTATCATTAAGATTTAACTTTAGACCTGAAACTTCCACCCACTGTATAAAATAAGAATCACTATCAACAAACTGTATAAATTTTTGAAGGTTATTTTTGTAAACAACTAATATACCACCTGACCTTTTTTTGCATTTTTTTCTATTCTTAGCATGATAAGAATAACCATCAGGTAAAATTACGGTATCTAAGTTATCCAACTTTGATTCTACAAAAACAAGCAGATCATATTTTTTAATCATATCACAAAAATCGGGATTTAATAATTTGGATTTTATACCACACACATTAAGATATGTAAAGTTCAGTTTATTTACAAATGATATGGGGGTGTGTCCTCCGATTGTGCCTGAGTGACTGTCCTATTCATTTTCACGGCTAACTGGTTCACTGTCAAAATAGTGGGGCTCCTGATGGGACATGTTGTTATGAGGTCCCTTCCCGTCATGCCTACTACTACTAACGAAGGATTTGATTGTACAATATCAAAATTGCCTCTAGTAAAAAAATTCATGAAATAAATTGAACAAAAACATCGCAAACACTTAAGTATATAAGATATATAATGATTAAAGGGTGTTTTCGCAATTTCCAATGGCGTTTTCGGTGTTTAATCCGGTGTTTGGCGAATCCTGGTGTTTTCGGTGATTCGATGTACCCGCTACTGATACAAGGACTGTATCAAGCTAGTTTTGTCATGTTACAAAAGAAGTTAAACTGCAATAATCGTATATAAATGAAAGTGCTGTAGTGAAATTTTTCATCACATGCACTTACCTAACTTCGGGTTTAATATATACAATATATATATATATATATATATATATAATTTCAAAGAAAATTCTCCACACAAGTTCCTTTAATTTGTAAAATCCATTCACTTTAATGTTTTCTTGCGTTTTCTTTTCAGCCATATGCATACATTTTGAATATAGGAAGCTATGTAAAATCCTACTGAGCATTCTTTACCTATTTACAACAAAATCTAAATACATGTAAAAAGTCTAAAGCGGCCAAACAAATGACTACCATAAAAATCTGTAACATGGCATGCGAGTCTGTGGCGCAATCGGTTAGCGCGTTCGGCTGTTAACCGAAAGGTTGGTGGTTCGAGCCCACCCAAGGACGGGGCGTATTTTTGGAAGAGGAAAGATATTTTTTGGTCAAGTCTTGCACCTTTTAGAAGAATTTGAAAGAATGAAGAAAATGAGGACTTCCGGTTCAGCTTTTGTGGCGTACAGACGTGTTTTCCACAGAGGAACCGTTTCAAGAAAGAGTTCACGCTCATAGTTGATGTAGATGATAACAGACGAGTTACAGCTGAAAGTCTAATTACAGAAGCGGAGAATATATGTGGGGAAGGAAATATATTGGCAGTAGTTCCCAGAAGTGGAAATGTTTATGAAATTACGGTAGAAAATAAGCAGGCATCAGATGATCTTGTAAATGGGCCATTCCAGATATGCGGTATTCGTTACCAGTGTCATGCGGTTTATTCGGAAGAAAAAATCGTAAGTTTTCTGCATCTTCCAGCTTTTGTAACTGACAATGAAATTGCTAATAAACTGCGCGAGTTTGGTGTTGAAATAAAGTCTCCAATAAAACGACGTATGTACCCAGGTACTAATATATCGGACGGCACGAGGTATGTTGTTGTAAAATTTCCAAGTAACGTTTCCAGTTTACGATATTCTGTTAAATTTGACTTTGGCAACAAGAAGCCCGAGTACATTAGAGTCAAACACGATAATCAATCAAAAGTTTGCTCCAAATGTTTATCCAGTGATCACTTATATGTTGACTGTCCGAGGAACATCTGTTACCGCTGTAATAAAGTTGGGCACATACTTCGTTTTTGCCCACTCGAGTTTTGTGACACGTGCGGGAACTATGAGAACAAGTGTAAGTGTTCATCTGTTAATAGTATCGAATCACGTATTGGACAGAAACGAAAACATGACACAGATAAACCTAATGGTGATGGACCTAAAACTGACATTAATAACGATAAAGAAGACGCTGAGTTTGAACAACGCGAAAACAAACAGGCGGAAAACAACAATTCCGACATTGATGGTGGAAATAAAGTATCGGTAACGGCAGACATTCACGGTGAGACAATAGACAAAACAACAGATGAAATTGAAGACACTGTATCCGAAGGTGACATGGAAAGTGAAAATTGGGACGTAGAACAAGACAATGTTGGTGGCAATGATGATCCAAAAATATCAGATGAAAATAACTATGTTGTTGACAATATTGAATTAAATTTGGGGAAATATATTAATACTGACAATGAGGGGGGAGATAAGTCAAATGTTTGTGATAAGTCAGAAGATGTGGCTCAAAAAAGTTGTGCCACTTCATCTGAGAAAAAAGGAAATAATGCCATTTCGACTTCGGAAGATACATCCGAAGTTGACATGAATGATAATGAAATGGCAGAAGCAATGGTTAGATTTGGTGGTAAATTTCGTAGAAACCGTCTTGTTGTACATCCCAATGTCCCCTATGACAAGAGGCGATCTGTTGTTACATTACCAAACACCCGCAAGTCTTAGCGTTCAGGTCCATCATATATATATCAGTTGTTTTCTTACTGATGGTTCAGTGTGTAACCATCAATGTAAATGGTCTGAAGGATGTTGGTAAATTTTCTAGGCTATGTTCATTTTGTACAGAAAATAGGTATGATGTCATTGCTTTGCAGGAAACTTTCTGGAATCCTGAGTTTATTACTGAAAACAAGAAACATTGGAATGGTGAAATATTTTCGTCATGTTCAGATTCTGGTTATCAAGGAGTAGCATTCCTTGTGAACGATAAATATAAAAATAATGTAAAAGAAATCAAAAGTTTTAATGGCCGGTTTCTATATATTCAGCTTGAAGTTGAAGAGAAAATAATTGATATTGTTAATATTTATGCCCCAAATGTAGTCAATGAAAGAGAATTATTCTTTGAGAAGATTTTTGACTTAATTGTTCTAGGTGATTGGAAATCGTCTTTGTCCCCCCTTGACAGAAGTGGAAAACACATTGAAGCTAAAGCATATAAAAAAATAACAAGTCTTGTTGATGATTATAATATTTATGATGTTTGGCGTGCACGGAATCCGAACTCGCGAGTTTTTTCGTGGCGTCGTGTTATTGAAAACAAATTAGTTCAAAGTCGAATAGATTTTATCTTCATTTCAAAACTGTATTCACATTTTGTTCGTAATATATATTATAAACACACGTCGTTCAGTGATCATTCGTTCGTTGTTTTGAATATCGATTTTAATACTGTTGAGCGCGGCCCGGGAGTGTGGATTTTTAATAATATGTTACTTGAAGATGAAAACTATGTTCAAAAGATTGAAGAATTAATTTTAAAAGAAAAAGAATGTAGATTATTTGACGATGAACCCCTTATATGGATAGATAATTTGAAATACAGGATTAAAAAATTTACACAAATATATGCCAAAGATAAAAAACACAAGGAAAGGTCGGAGTATTTTAAGTTACAAAACAAATTTGAAAAAATTTCAAATCTTGCTGCTAATAATTTAGATTATGATGTAAATGAGTTTCAAGAAATTAAATCTAATATTGAAAATTATGAAAATAATATATGTAAAGGTGCTATCTAAAAATCAAAGGCTTTTTGGGCCGTTGACGGAGACAAAAATTCTAAATATTTTTTACAGTTGGAAAAACAAAGACAGGAAAATAATTCAATAAAAGAAATTGAAACCGATGACGGAAAAATAGTAACATATACTCATGAAATATTAAATGAAATTCAAAAATGGTATAAAGATCTTTATTCGTGTACAAAAATCGATCCGGAAAAAATGAAAGAAATGGGTGAATATTTATCAAAGAAAGTTTCGAGTGATGAACAAAATATGTGTGACGAAGAAATATCCTTAAATGAAATTAGTAAGGTTTTAAATGAAATGTCAAAAAATAAAAGTCCGGGGAGCGACGGATTAACAGTTTCTTTTTATTGCAATTTTTTTCATTTACTTGGTGAAATATATTTAAAAATTTTTCAGAAAATTAAAGATGAAAAAATAATGCCCCGCTCCATGAGATTAGCCATGATTAGTTTAATTTATAAAAAGAAAGGAGCAAAAAATAAAATTGGTAATTATAGACCGATATCCTTAGCTAATGTTGGCTATAAAATTTTAGCAAGGATTTTTGCTAACAGATTAAAACTTGTTTTACCCAATATAATATCTCCAAACCAAACTTGTTGTATAATTGGCCGAGATATATTGCTGATACAACCGCAAGTTTAAGAGATATCATAGAATTAATTGAATCAGATAATTTAGAAGGTTATTTAATTCAAATTGATCAAAAGAAAGCCTTTGACAGGGTAGATCATAAATATTTGTTTTATATTTTAGAAAAGTTTGGCTTCGGAAAACAAGTTATTCAATGGATACAAATTTTATACACAAATAATAGAAGTACGGTAAAATGTAACGGGTTTTTATCAAATTATGTCCCAGTTGTGAACAGTATAAAAAAAAGGGTGTCCAGTATCTGCGCTCATGTGCGTAATGGCCGTAGAGCCCCTTGTACAAGCCATTTTGAAAAATAAAGATATTCAAGGAATAAATATTCCTAATTATAATGATTTATCCACAGTATTTGCGCATGCAGATGATTTTACATTAACAGTTAGCGATAAAATTCCGTAAATAAAACTTTTGAAGTATTGGACACTTACAGTGAAGCATCAGGTGCAAAGATAAACAAACATAAATCTGAGATAATGTGTTTAGGTACCATTCGTATTTCCGATGATGAATTAAAAAGTTTTGGAAACATACAATGTGAAGACGCAACTCAAATTTTAGGAATCTACATGGGTACAAACTCCGAAGTTTGCGATTTTTTAAATTGGGATCAAAAAGTTAAAAAGATTAAAACAATTTTGTATATTTGGTCAAAAAGAGAATGAT
>MJUU01012831.1:34650-50507 GCA_002080025.1 Modiolus philippinarum | reverse complement strand
AGATTTTTTATGGTAGTAAGGGCACTGGTCAATAACACAGAAATATGTGTAGTTGAACATTTACTTGATGCCAAAATAAAACGCAATTTGAAAGGATTTTTGTGTAGTTTAGGAAGCCAATACATAGTAGGAATGCTTTTATAATTAGAAGTTGCTTTAAGTTCAGCTGTAGCTATCACGTGATCATCAATTATTTGTGTTTCTGTTGACGTGGTAGCTTGAAATGTACTAGAATTGGTAATTTCATTCCGAAGCACCTCGATGTAATACTTACGTCAAACAACGACCACATTATTGGCTGATTTATCTGCCGGAACAAATATATACTCTTTTTCCAATTCTTTTATCCCAAAGTTATTCCAAAGTTGAATTTAACATTGAAGTCCAACATATATATGAAAATCCAATTTTTTGTAATCCAGTTATAAGTGTAAACGGTAAAGCGTTGTTATTTAAAGAATTTATAAATTCCGGCATAACGCAAATAAAAGATATATGTTACGAAGTCATCGGTGGTTTTCTTCCCCGTTATGTTATTTTCGAAATGGTTCAAGATAAATATCCCGATTTTGAAAGCTGTAAAATCGTCGAAGCTTTCGATAAGATTTTAAACGCAATTCCAAATCTATAGAAAACCGATCTACGTGCCGAAAATCCTGTCAACGTTGACAGACTCCCTTCTTTAAGACTCGGTTCTAGTATGACGGACATTTCAAATGCGACATCAAAATTGTTTTATAAGCTCCTCCTTCAAGACTTCACTGAGCGGCCGACATCGGAACTCTTTTGGATTCAACATTACCCTTCAATGTGTTTTCGATCTCTGTACAGGGTTGTAAATCAATGGAATCTCCCTCCCCCTGCGTCCGTCTTAATTACAGGGTGGTGACAAATACTATATTTACACTGAGTAAACTCTTGCGTATGGGCAAGGTACAGGACAGCTCGTGCTTGGCGTGTCACACGGCATCTGAAGATTTGTTTCATCTTTGGGTCACCTGCCCCAAGCTGAATACTTTTAGTACATATCTAATCGATATACTACACAATGTGCTGTTAAAGGATACACAACACACAGTTATTGATTACAAGAAATTATTATTACATGGATACATAAACAACAGTAAATTAGTGAACACGTATTTCGTAAATTTTCTGCTCAGTGTTGCAAGGCTATCAATTTACAAATCAAACAAATAGATATTTAAAGATAATTTATTTTTTCTATTCGCAATTATGTGCAAGATAATTTATTTTTTCTATTCGCAATTATGTGCAAAACTCGTACACATACTACAAATATATATATATAATTTCAAAGAAAATTCTCCACACACAAGTTCCTTTAATTGGTAAAATCCATTCACTTGAATGTTTTCATGCGTTTTCTTTTCAGCTATATGCAAGCATTTTGAATATAGGAAGCTATGTAAAATCCTACTGACAATTTTCTTTACCGGTTCGTTTAAATTAAATACTTAACACAAGTAATACTAAGATTAATAGATCACCCCGTCACGCTATGACCAATTGACCACGGGTATAATCTCCAACTCGGGTATTGAACAGTTCCTTTAGATAAGCTTAAAACATATCAGAGTTACTAAATCCCTGGAGTTCTATGAAAAAAGCTAAGCTTAGAGACATTCAATCTTTAGTAGGAAAGTTAAATTTCCTAGCTACATGTGTTCGTCCTGGGCGAATTTTTATGTCCAGAATTTTAAATTGGCTAAGGGAAGTTTATGATCGACGAGGTTTCATAAAAATACCTTCGGATGTCAAGAAAGACATTTTATGGTGGAATACCTTTTTACCTTTTTATAACCGTATTTCAGTGATGGCTTTAGGGGAGTGGTCTTCCCCGGATACAGTTTTGTCATCTGACGCATGTAGTAGTGGTTGTGGGGGTTGGTTTAAAGGAAAATACTTTCATAAACAGTTTCCAGAATTCATTATGTCACAGAATTTACACAGAATTTACACATTAATGCTTTAGAACTTTAAGCAATAACAATATGTTTGAAACTATGGGTAGCCTATCTAAAGCACCAACGAATAAAGATTTCTTGTGACAATTACGTGTCTGTTCAAGTCCTCAATACTGGTAGGAGTAGAAACAATTTTCTTCAAAAATGCTTACGAGAAATTTGTCTCATAGCTGCAATAAATGAATTTGAGATTCGTGCTGTTCATTTACAAGGATCTGCCAATAGAATACCTGACTTGTTGTCTCGATGGCATATAGATAACTATAATAGTATTTTGTTTCACAAATTAGTACTTGATGACTATGCCAAGTGTGACCTAGAGGAGTTTTTCGTTTCAGATCATTTTTTCGATTTCAAACATACGTGGTAATTAGGTTTTGCATATATATAATATATATATTTGATTTTATATGTATACATGACCCAAACAGTGAATATATATATATATATATATATATATATATATATATATATTTTTTTTTTAATTCATTATTTTTGTGTAAATCGAACCTTTATAAATATATTTAAGAATTATTACATATAAATATACATTTTGTAGATTACGAATTTCAATGCCTAAAAAGAGATGTTAGAAAGTCAACTTTGTCTGCATATGCTTCCAGTACTCGGTAAAAATTTGATGGTTCATTGGAGAGCCTTTTTACTATTTTGTACCTTTTTTGAATTATCGCCTTTACCAGCTAATTTTCAAACTATTTGTCTTTTGTGCAGTTTCTCAGTCGTACATTTAAATCTACACATGCAATAAGAAATTATGTCAGTGGTGTTCAAACTCTACATTCGTGTTTTTTGATTTGCCGTTCCCCTCACATGATGACTTTCAGGTGAAGTTTTTATTCCGTGGAATAAAAAGAGATAAGGCACATCTTCCTAGACGAGCTTTACCTATTACCCCGCGTATTTTATTGGATATGAAAGCCTTTTTGGATTTAAATGATGCATATGACGCTTCCATTTGGTGTTTATTTCTTTTTGCCTTTTTTCTGATGGCTAGAAAATCTAACCTAGTACCTGATACTGTCTCTAAGTTTGATAATAAAAAACAACTTACTAGAGGAAAAATCAAACTTTCGAAGGATTTAATAATTGTAACCTTTGAATGGTCAAAAACTATTCAATTTGGCCAACGTATTTTAAACATTTCTCTTATTAGACACAAAGACCCGTCAGTGCCTATGAAAATATGTGTAGGTTAATTCCAGCATCATCTGATTCACCAGCCTTTGTTTTCAAGAAAAGAGGCTCATTCGTTTCTATTACATATAACATGCTTCAAATAGCCTTAAAAGGCCTGATTGCTAAAACTGGACGCAACAGCGCAGATTATTCTAGTGATAGTTTCAGAAGAGGGGGCACCACTTTCAGTTTTGAGTCTTGAGTCCCATCTGAAATGATTAAAATTCAGGGAGATTGGGCAAGTGACACCTATTTAGTATATTTAGAATTTTCTATGAATAATAAAATAGCGGTAGCTAAACATGTAGCACAATCTGTAAAATTTTAATTTTTCAGAAAATCTTCGGGTAGTTCTGATTTCGGATTCGATTGCCAAATATGTGGGACAGATTCAGCATCTTACAGTTTTACCCTTTAGGGGAGCTCGAATAGTGGATATTGAAGAAAAAATCAAATCAGGAGAGTTACATTTAGATTCTTTTATTCACGTTATTTTTCATGTCGGCACAAATGATGTAGGAAATAATTCTCAAACAATTCTGTCAGATGTTAAGTTTCTGCTGAAAGCTTGTCGCAATTTCAATACTAAAATTTACACATTAATGCTTTAGAACTTTTAGCAATTACAATATGTTTGAAACTATGGGGTGCCTATCTGAAGCACCAACGAATAAAGATTTTTTGTGACAATTCTGTGTCTGTTCAAGTCCTCAATACTGGTAGGAGTAGAAACAATTTTCTTCAAAAATACTTACGAGAAATTTGTCTCATAGCTGCCATTAATAAATTTGACATTCGTGCTGTTCATTTACAAGGATCTGCCAATAGAATACCTGACTTGTTGTCTCGATGGCATATAGATAACTATAATAGTATTTTGTTTCACAAATTAGTACTTGATGACTATGCCAAGTGTGACCTAGAGGAGTTTTTCGTTTCAGATCATTTTTTCGATTTCAAACATACATGGTAATTAGGTTTTGCATATTTAATATATATATTTGATTTGATATGTATACATGACCCAAACAGTGAATAAACTTTATATATATATATTTTTTTTTTAATTCATTATTTTTGTGTAAATCGAACCTTTATAAATATATTTAAGAATTATTACATATAAATATACATTTTGTAGATTACGAATTTCAATGCCTAAAAAGAGATGTTAGAAAGTCAACTTTGTCTGCATATGCTTCCAGTACTCGGTAAAAATTTGATGGTTCATTGGAGAGCCTTTTTACTATTTTGTACCTTTTTTGAATTATCGCCTTTACCAGCTAATTTTCAAACTATTTGTCTTTTGTGCAGTTTCTCAGTCGTACATTTAAATCTACACATGCAATTAGAAATTATGTCAGTGGTGTTTAAACTCTACATTTGTGTTTTTTGATTTGCCGTTCCCCTCACTTGATGACTTTCAGGTGAAGTTGTTATTCCGTGGAATAAATATAGATTACACCACAAGATTCCGTTCATTACCATATTTTATCCACTAGAGATAGTTAAATTTTAAAATTTAAATTGCGAGGCTTGCCGAGCATTTTAAAATTTTAAAATTTAACTATCGAGAGTGGATAAAATATGGTAATAATCGGGATAAAGTGGTGTAATCTTTTTCTCTAATGATAAATGGTAAACACCGAGAATTGTGTTCCGAACAGATTTGGCGGGAAATAGCACGGGGCTTTATTCAACATACGTTGAATATGAAAATTAATCAAACGGGTCAAAACCGGTTTAAACTTGACATATCATTAGAGAAAATAAGATAAGGCACATCTTCCTAGACGAGCTTTATCTATTACCCTGCGTATTTTATTGGATATGAAAGCCTTTTTGGTTTTAAATGATGCATATGACGCTTCCATTTGGTGTTTATTTCTTTTTGCCTTTTTCTGATGGCTAGAAAATCTAACCTAGTACCTGATGTTGTCTCTAAGTTTGATAATAAAAATCCAACTTACTAGAGGAAAAATCAAACTTTCCAAGAATTTAATAATTGTAACCTTTGAATGGTCAAAAACTATTCAATTTGGCCAACGTATTTGAAACATTCCTCTTATTAGACACAAAGGCTCTTCTTTGTGCCCCGTCAGGGCCTATGAAAATATGTGTAGGTTAATTCCAGCATCACCTGATTCACCAGCCTTTGTTTTCAAGAAAAGAGGCGCATTAGTTCCTATTACATATAACATGAATCAAACAGCCTTTGAATAGAGAAAGCTATGTAAAATCCTACTGAGCATTCTTAAAATCTAAATACATGTAAAAAGTATAAAACGGCCAAACAAATGACTACCATAAAAATCTGTAATATGGCATGCGAGTCTCTGTGGCGCAATCGGTTAGCGCGTTCGGCTGTTAACCGAAAGGTTGGTGGTTCGAGCCCACCCAGGGACGGGGCATATTTTTGGAAGAGGAAAGATATTTTTTGGTCAAGTCTTGCACCTTTTAGAAGAATTTGAAAGAATGAAGAAATGTATATCTAATCGTGTATAAATGAAAGTGCTGTATAGATTTTTTTCATCACATGCACTATACCTAGGGTTTGATATATACATATATATATAATTTCAAAGAAATTCTCCACAAAAGTTCCTTTAATTTGTAAAATCCATTCACTTTAATGTTTTCTTGCGTTTTCTTTTCAGCCTTATGCATGCATTTTGAATATAAGAAGCTATGTAAAATCCTACTGAGCATTCTTTACCTGTTTACAACAAAATCTAAATACATTTAAAAAGTCTAAAACGGCCAAACAAATGACTACCATAAAAATCTGTAACATGTATGGCGCAATCGGTTAGCGCGTTCGGCTGTTAACCGAAAGGTTGGTGGTTCGAGCCCACCCAGGGACGGGGCATATTTTTGGAAGAGACAAGATATTTTTGTCAAGTCCTGCATTGAAAGAATGAAGAAAATGTATCAAGCTAGTTTTGTCATGTAACAAAAGAAGTGAAACTGCAAAAATCGTGTAAAAATGAAAGTGCTGTATAGAATTTTTCATTACATGCACTTGCCTAAGGTTTGATATATACAAATATATATATAATTTCAAAGAAAATTCTCCACAAAAGTTCCTTTAATTTGTAAAATCCATTCACTTTAATGTTTTCTTGCGTTTTCTTTTCAGCCATATGCATACATTTTGAATATAGGAAGCTATGTAAAATCCTACTGAGCATTCTTTACCTATTTACAACAAAATCTAAATACATGTAAAAAGTCTAAAACGGCCAAACAAATGACTACCATAAAAATATGTAACATGGCATGCGAGTCTCTTAGGCGCAATCGGTTAGCGCGTTCGGCTGTTAACCGAAAGGTTGTTGGTTCGAGCCCACCAAGGAACGGGGCATATTTTTGGAAGAGAAAAGATATTTTTTGGTCAAGTCCTTCACCTTTTTGAAGAATTTGAAAGAATGAAGAAAATGTATCAAGCTAGTTTTGTCATGTTAGAAAAGAAGTGAATCTGTAACATGGCATGCGAGTCTCAGTGGCGCAATTGGTTACAAAGAAATTTAACATTACAAGGTAGAAATACTGTTATTTCATCTTTATAGATGTCAAGACTGTGGTATACATTATCTGTGTTTACAATTCCAGATTATGTTATAAAGATAGTTAAAACTTCTTATGTTAATTTTTTGGTTGAAAAGAGGTTCTCATCTTCTGAAATATCAGACAATTATTGATGAGAAAAAAGCAGGTGGTCTGCAATTTGAAGCTGTCTATCTCAAGTTATTGTCATATAGATTAAAATTTTTATCTAGATTTTTAAACGCTGAATGGAAAGAATGATGTTATTTCTTTAATTTGTGGTATGAAGTTCAAGATGAAGTACTGTTTCTAGATATTAATGATAAATGTTTAAACTGCTTACCTGCCTTTTACAAAGAGATGTGACAAGCATGGCAGACCGTTAAAAGTTTACCAATATTGAATTATGTGTTGAAACTGTCAATACAGAAAACATGTAAAATGTGACACAGGTTGTTCCGATTTCTCTTTAGATATTATATTAAAAACTCACAAATTTTCTACTTGTACTACAAAGTTATTTTATATTTTATTGAGAAGTATATGCTTTGATCCGCCAAACACTAAGCCTTTTTGGTGAGAACATCTTAAGACAGAAATACTTTTTTTCTCCTATTTGGAAAATTGTAAATTGCAAGTGAAAAACACCAGGTTTTGTAGAATAAGACTATAAAATTGTGCATAAAAGAATATTTACGAATATAAAATTGTTTAAAAAGGGTTTAAAAGTTTGATCTTTATGCTTGGTGAGTAATATAAAAATGAACATATAACACACATTTTTTGTCATTGTTGAGATCATTCCATGAATATATGAAGGGTTTAGTTGAAATATTGTTCAAAAATTGTAATTGTGCTGTAATTGTAATGTCTGCTGTCAAATATGAAAAATTAATATTTATTGGAAAAAGTAAACCAATTAAAGGCGTAAATGTAAATTTCCTTTAGGTGGTTCGGGTGTCTAAAACTGCACATCCATCTCGCGCATCTGATGAAAATTTGAATTTACCTCTAAAATGTTTTAAAAATGATTTTAAAATAATTCAAATGAAATGAGCAACATTTATGCTACCAGCTTCCAAAATATGTCACTTTTTGCAAAAACTCTTCTTCTATTAGATAATTCAAAAGAAATAAGCAAGGGAAAAATCACTTTTTAATGATTTTGTTAAAAATATGATCGGTGACCCCTATATGTATTTTTATTTGATATTTCCAAGGAGATTTTTTAACATAATTAATAGTACATTTTCACCAAAATCTATCGTTTTATTCATATTAACATTTCTAAAATTGTATTTTCCCCCTATATAAACTATATTAAAACGGTCAAAATATTGCTATTTTCGCAAGCTTCTCCCGGAAAACGAGATCGATGACCTATTGATTTTTACTGAAATTTTTAAGGGAATTCGATAAACTTTCAGTCACAGAAAAATAAGAAAATCTATCGTTTTGTATTTAGTCCCACGAACTACCTTATTTTTTTATTATCTGCAGTGAGGTTTTGTATTTTCAAAATAAGTATTGGAAATGAACAGTAAGACAACAACGGCACTTGAATACCGAAGGAACAAGGGAAGTGATGATTACGCAAAAAAAGGCAACAGAGAAACACGAAGAAAAAAAAACGTAAGACAGACACAATGCACGGAAATAAAAAGACGACATTAAAAACTAAGCCAATCATAGTGTGGGCTCCCATGAAAAGCGGGAGTAACATCAGGTGCTCCGGAATGGTAGGCACGTTTGTTGCACTAGTGGCACCCGCCACACTATCAATGAGTCAATCGAGGATTAAGTCAAAACTGGTTATGTCAAATCTTTACAGACGTGAAATCTAGTTGAAAATGTCCGTTTTCATTTGGGACACAGACACGTCATATTTGTCAATGATGTCATGCTGACGGCCATATAATTTATGAAGGGGTGTAACAAATCCCTGACTAAACAACTTTTGGGACAGTGTTTCGCTCTATTAAAAAAATCACTGTATACACTACATACTCGACAGTAACGAATCAATTGTGATATATACACTATAATTTAAACAGAAACAAAAATCGTGTTCTTATAACATGTTGTACGTTTAAGGAAAGGATTCACCTATACACAATTACCGTGTTTTTGTATCTACGACAACCGGAAGTGAGCTCGTGACGCGTTTTAAGCTCATTCTAAGCAAAACGACTAAAATCTGGTGTTGTTTTTAACTTTTTAATGCAATGTGAGTTAATACAAGCGACTGTATTGCAAAATTATACAAAACAAACTTTAAACTTTAAACAAACTAAAACAAAGCAAAAGACCTGATTTAAATACGTAAAATCAAAAACAAGATACAAAAACAAAGAGAAATATGTACATGGTAAAAAAGGCCTGTCATCTAATGCGTTACATGTATGGCATAATTATATCTACTTGAATATTAAATTCTATCCGAATCAGTCTATATGGTAAAAGGGAACCTCAAGCTTCTGCACCATGTCAGGGTGAACATCCAAAAGGGAGATAATAAATTATATATTAATATTCATAAAATAGAGATATAGTCTGCATGCATAATATTGCACAACCCCATAAAAATATTGATAACATACATAGTATTTGCAAAGCTATGTACATATGTACAAAATAACCATAGGATCGCAATAAATCAATATTTACAAATACATCAACCCTTCACTGTGAAATATTTACCATGCTAGTTTGGATCATTTTCACTGTCTGAATCTTCATCAGAAGAAAAAAACGTTACCACCGACAACATTATTATCATAAATGATGTGACAATTCTAGCCACCTTCACACAAACAAGCTTTAGTACAACGTAATTCAGTTGCTCCACAGAACACCGAAATGCACAATTTGAGGATTTGAAGCCATACTTGACCATTTCTGTGATTTGTTTAGGCCTTGGGTCGTGCGTCATAAGTATGGTAAACCATCATCACTTCCTCCTCAATCCTCAATCTTATGACCTAAGGGCACCGATGATCTCTTCTGCGCTTTTGATTTTCTCTCCAGGTGCCTTTTCCTACCGGTACATTTTTTCTCCACCCTCAACCATTTGGATTTGGTATTGCAGGATTTCTCTGCAACGAAGATAGCCAAATTAAAGTTTGGTATTCTTCTCATTTGAAGTGCTGCAAAAGAGCGTTCTGAGTTGGGTTAGAAGCTCATTCTTTGACACCTTTTTGTAAATAGTTTATACCGCGTTTGGTTTCAACTTGCACTCGTTGGAGATCCTTTGTAAATACGCAGGACATACTGTTCCAAATTATCTGTGATCTTCTCATCTAAAGGAAGTATAGACAGCTCGGAGAGAGAACAAAATGTCGATATATTTGATTTGAATAGTTCCCAAGGTCTGACCTTTCCTTGTTTGAATCGCAACCAGTAATAACATTGAAGGCAGGCAGAGCTTCACACAAGTTTAGTTCAAGCGTACCCCCAATGATATGGGCTGGTAACTTCGCCCACCTTTGGACAAATACAACCAAACCCCAATACCAATATCAAAACTTAAATGAACAAGGAGAACGAGCAATAATGCGTTGAAATCCACATGATGCAGCAGCTGAAGCATGAAATATCATTCATGCATCCGCTTCTTCACTATCTCTGCGACACCACAATAAATTCTATGTTAGGAGTACCTTTGATATCAGAAATAAGAATAGCCGTGGCCTCAAAAAGAACACGGATTTTGACGTTGTAAGATAAAGCTCACATTTATTTGGTTGGCAACCCGTTGTTTGGAATACCACAGTGGAAATAAATGCTTCAATTGCTGTATTTACCATGAGTATGACGCTGTGGCTACTACTAGTCTGTGCTTTAAATACGACTCTATCATAATAATGACTTTTAAGCTTTTCTTTTAGTCAATGAGATGGATAACCTGGACTATCGACACCATCCTAATATCAAGATACTGTTTATATTTTTCAAGAAGCTTCATACATCGCGCCTTCTTGGAATAATGGTTCATCAATTTTAGAATCTAATTTTTAAAATGCTTCTTGGTGTTGATCAACTCTGGAGATATTTGTCACAAGATTTCGATTTGATGCTTCTCTCGGATACATATGCCTGGTGACATATGCTGTGGTACTTAGCACCAACAGCAACCAAATCAGATCCATCTGATAAGGACCCAATCGCCGCAACTTTCAGCACTAGCACACACTTTTTGTAAAACACGGTTTAAAGCTTTACTTATGGGGTCTCTGTTTATAGCCACAATGACGGTGATGGTAACATATAAACACATGACTTCCAGTCAAAGTTTGTAGCAGAAGATGGAGTATAGAAGGACCATCAAGGATATTTGGCTTTTGTCCAAGCGAGACCGTTGACGATATATTGCTCGTATTTTGATTTGACTTTTTTCAATTGCTTCGCAACAATTTTATAGCAAACACTCTGTAGGTATATCAGTTAACGCCAGATGGCAGTACCGTCAAAGTGGGAAAAACTAAGACTTTGTGGCCAAAGGAACATAACATGCGCAAACACTACAAAAATTTACATTTTTAACAGTAAATCCAAAAAATTCCATAGGTCCGATTGCAATGAAACTTGCACTGCAGATATCTGAATTATAAATCTTTCAAATGCTAGATGGGTTTTAGTGGGTTCTCAAGTTAACCTACTGAAAATGCAGTTTTATATACATCCAAATATTAGATAAAGATACATTGCGCAGAAAGAACGTTTATGTTCTCAAATTAAATAATTTATCTATACCAAACATTTAATTACATTATTTTACAAGAAAATATCGATTCATACAAAAGGTCACAGATTTTTCTCCGGAGAGTTATCTAACCTGATTCTTTATTGATATGCCTACACTCTGACATTGGAGTTCTGCATCAGGTAAATTTTGTTTTTCAATGATTCTTCTCAGTTTTCAGTTGAATTAATCATCTTGATCGCTGTCGATTCTGTCATTAGATAATTGTAGTACAGTAGAAATGCTCTACTTTGTACCAACGATTGTACTCCTTGACGGGCAGATCCCTTGATGCATCAGAATCCACATTTTGATACAACATGTCGCTTCTTTGTCGAAGGTTGCAAGAGTCTACATTTAACCTCTAATCTGTCTGAGGAATCAATTACTTGGAATAGTTTTGTTTTGGGTATATACAAAACAAAACGCAAAACACCACAGGAACATAAAACCTGATCAAAACAAAACAGGACAAAATTGTCAATTACAACCAACCAATAAAAAAAGTAAGAAAATGAATTGCTTCGACTCAATAAAAAGTAAGTGAGAACCGAACCGTCAATCCAAAACGAATAATCCAAGGACAATGGTAATATCTGAACAACAAAAAAACAGCCACAACATGAGTATGCAACAGAAAAGAAAAATGAAGACACACACAGACACACACAAATATGAACAACACGGATCCAATAAAAAAACCATGGGTGAGATCAGATGCACTGGTAGAGTAAGCATCTCCTGCTTCTTATAAGACACCGCCGTGTTGAACATGTCAAATCCGGTAGAGGAAACAACAGTTAAGCTTTAAAGGGAAAGATCTGTGGTCATTTGGGAAACAGATATCCCATAGCAGTCCATAAGATGGTGATGTCGACCGTAAAACTTCTGGAGGGATGACTTCAAGTTTTGGGTGACATACCCTTGGTTAAGTAGCCTATTTGTGATCAACCGGGCTCTATCAAGGAAGTCACTGTAACGAACACAGGATCTTGAATAGGGAATGAGTTGAGAGATGTAAACTCCGTATGCTGGCGCTGTTGGGATGTTGCTACAAAGAAAAGGGAAAAAAAACAAGCCGTCACCGGATCAAGAACGGACGACAAATGTGTATGAACGGAGACGAACGGATATAATTTATTTTTATACGTTCGGCGTTCGTTCGTCTAGTGTAAGAGGGGCTTTAGTACATCGTCTATGTATCGGAAGCTGAAATTAAAGAACTGAGCTAAATGTTTTAGTTTTTCTGTGTTAGCCCTTGTAAAAACTTGGCCTCATACGAGAAAAAAAAAGATCAGCTAAAAGTGGCGTGAGTTAGTTCGTATTGGAATCCCGATTGTCTGTTAAAAAACGCGGCCTCCAAATTCGACAAAAATAATACTTTTAAAAAATCAAACATTTTTATTACGTCATTCTCTTTGTACTTCTTGTTTGACTCAGTGTGGTTCTGAACAAAATATGTTTTGTCTTTCCCGACTACGAAATAAGTGTAGCTGCATTCTCTATTTTTAGTGCAGAAACATTGATGTATCAAATCAGAAATTACTGTTTTCAATTTATTGTGTGGCAGGATAGTATAAAAAGTAGAAAAATCAAAAGTAATATGCTATGGCAATGGGTAAGACTGCTAGAGGATAGCTGTTCAAGGAGATCATAAGAGTTTTTTAGAATCCATATCTGATTGGCGCAGCTCGTGGAGTAGACCTTATCACAGTAAATTTTCAGATCGGTCAATAAAGTCAATAAAGTAGTAAGGAGCTTGGAAAGTGGCTTAGTGGTGCATCTGGAAGACCCCACAATGAATCTCTATTTATATGGGTTCTTATGAAGTTTAGGGACCCAGTAGATGTAGGGGAGCTGATTGTTTTTATCATCCTCTTTGATGCCAAAGGATATTAAAACAGAGGTGTGATTTTTAATAATCTCCTCCCTTGATAGTGTAGTGGGAGTATAAGTTGGGTTTCCTGATAAACTATTAATTCCCATCTCCTCAACCAGGCCGTCAAGTTAGTGTTTCTTACACACGAACACTATGTTGTTGGGGGCTTTTTCTTCAGGGACAATGACGTAAGTTTCGTGTACATTGTCTTGGGTTTTTCTAACGAGGGTATATTAAAAAATACTAGGATTTCTGGATTTCATTGATGTTTTCAAACGCCGAATACGATTCACAATTAACGACTTAATGGACCAGATCCAGTCGGAAAGCATCTCGACATTTTCTTTCTCTTTGTCCACTTCCTCGCATAGTCCTCAGCTGCATCAATCAAAATTTTTAAGTTGTGCTTCCAGTTGATATGCTGGGGTTCACAGAATTTGGGACCTTTTGAAAAGAACTCATATAGTTTGATATTTTCTATAATATCTAGGTCACCGGTGATCACGTGTCCAGCCGAAGGGGGCAGTGGAACACTTGATAAGATTTTTCAAGCATACCGCGAAACATAATATTTCATATTTTCATAGGTTTTGTTGTAAAATGAAAAATAACAGATCAATGTTTGAAATATATTTCTGAATGATAACTATATTCTTTCAGAAACAGATGACATTTCGGTTTTTAACTTATCATGCAATCCTGTAATGTAGTAAATGTGGACAGTTTGTAATGAGAACTTGATATATTGAAAAGATTGGCATACATAATGTTTTATATCTTATTCTAAATGTTTTAACTGTATATATTTTGGAGTATTTTAATTGACATAAAAGGGAGCATTTGGCTGTTAAGTGAAATGATGGTGGTTCGAGCCCTCCCAGGGATGGGGCATATGATTTTCCTATGTTAGCAGAGTTGCAAAGAAGTTGAACTCGCCTATTTGTTTGGTGATTTGTTTGGTTTCAAGATGAGAATTTAAAAAGTCTACATCCAATTGAAATTAAACTTTGATATATTGCTGGGTACAAGGAGGGGGGAACCCTATTGATTTTGGGGACAGTAAACCTCTGAAGTCTGTAAAATCAAACATTTGGATAGCTGATGCACAAGTTTATCAGAAGATAAATACACCCTACAAGTGTTGTAGGAAAATGGCTTACAGCAGTTTTGAGTATTACTGTCAACTATCTCTAATTGTGTGTGTTTCTCCAATGAGAGCATTAGATTTTTAAATTTTCAGAATGCAATTATTTCTTCATTTCTGAACAAAACAGTAATCTGTTTATTGCATGATGAGTGTACTGTCATGGAGGTGCTACAAAACAACAAGAAAGTAAATTTCGAACTGCCCTTTGCTTGTTTTATAGTATGCCTGGAATTGTTTCACACGTCAAAACCACCATGAGCATTTTACTGTTTTGAAGTATTTGTGGATACAAAACCGAATTAACAAATGGACTATTTTGGCTCAGTGAATCTTTGGAATCTTTTAAGTCACATTTTAAGTATCCTAAATGTTCGGTGGAATCGGACTTTCGTTTTGGAAGAAATTGCGGATTAAAAACCAACAGATACAAAACGACGACGACGACGTAATATGACGGAAAGTAATCCCTTTGTGTCAGCTTTCTTACAGCAGTCGACACAACAAGAATTCTTCAATGATTACTATGTTCTGTCAGGAAATGATGAAATTTTAGTATTTAACATTATGAAACAATCTTGCCATGAAGTAAATGTGAATACTTTGTAATAAGCATTTAATATGCAATCGAAAAGTTGGACATACATAGTATTTTACATCTTATTGTAAATGTGTTAACTGTGTTAATTATGAAGAAGTTAAATAAAGGTAACAAGAGGCTCTCAAGAGCCTGTATCGCTCACCTGGCCCTTGATTAACATAGACTTTTATGTTAAAGAGCCCTTATATATAATTAAACTATAAATCCAATATCCCTGATTAGATAAAGGGAAGAAGGCCTCTGTTAGTTTAACATTGGACCCCATGGGAAACACTAAGTTCCCCGCTGGCTGCCATATTGGATATCACGCTGACCTGAAAAACACCTTTTTGCAAGGGACCACTCAATGACTAATGCGGCCAAGTTTTGTTCCAATTGGCTCAGTACATTCAGAGGAGAAGATCTTTGAAAGTGTTTTCCCATAGGGTCCAATGTTAAAACTATGTTTCCCCCTGGCGGCCATCTTGAAAATTGCGCTGACCTGAAAAACACATTTTTTGCAAAGGACCACCTAAGGACTATTGAAGCCAAGTTTGGTTCCAATTGGCCCAGTAGTTTTAGAGGAGAAGATTTTTGAATGTGTTTTCCCATAGGGTCCAATGTTAAACTATATCCCCCGCTTGCAGCCATGTTGAATGTAGCGCAATCCTGAAAAAACACCTTTTTGTAAGGAACCACCCAAAGACTATTGTGGCCAAGTTTGGTATCAATTGGCTCAGTAGTTTCAGAGAAGAAGATCTTTGAAAATGTTTTCCCATAGG
>MJUU01012831.1:5732-17854 GCA_002080025.1 Modiolus philippinarum | reverse complement strand
TTACATAACTCTAGTTGATATCCATCGATATACATTTCTTTCTCGTTATGAAAACTATAAATATTAATGGAAGATTGCTAATAGCCCGAAGGCCATGAGTAGCTCTCCTCAACAGAAGTACCAAGATATATATATATATATATATATATATATATATAGAGAGAGAGAGAGAGAGAGAGAGAGAGAGAGAGAGAGAGAGTCTAAAAGAAATTACAAACCAGGGAACTTAATAAGTAACGGATCGTCGAGAGATGACAATACAGTGTAAACATGAAAAATTATAAGAGTCTTAGAGATTTCACAACGATACCCACAAAGATGTTAACTAATAAGAATTACATAATAGATAATATAATGATCACACAGGACAAAATTTTTGCCTTCATAAGGCTTTCATCAGTGTCATTTAAGGGGGTAGGCCTGGGTAGGCCTAAAATTTTTCGCTCGTTTAATTTTCTTAATATTTTCAGTATCAAAACTACACATGTTCATGTCGATTTTAAGCAATTTTCAACAATATTTACCGTCCCGTTTTTTTGTCTAGTTGTCATCAAAGATAGCCTGTTTGGTCCGTTTAGGACTTGATTGTTGTGTATAAAACTGGCTCTAATTAAATTTGTATTTGATTTAGAATTATTTCAAATGCAAAATTCTGTAGTTTAGACATGTGTGAAAGTAAGCATGAATAATGATAGTAAATTTAACTAGTTTGAACTGAAATAAGTTGGTGTTCTGAACAGTATAGGCTGAATTTTTTACTCTATTTTGATCACTTTCAAACACCTATTGTAAAAAATTATGTCGTTTAATTTTCACCAAAAACTGAGAATAGAAAGAAAACTAGTAGATTTAAGATATATTAAAATATTAGAAAGTTCTACCGTCCTATTTTTTCTTAATTTAGAATAAAGTGGATAAAAATCAATAAAATTGCTGAATCTGTACTTTAAATTACCTCCCTTGGAAGAAATCTGACTTTTACACATTTTCATTATCTTTGGACAGTATTGCAAAAATGTAGCGTAAAATGCACTCATTATAAAGAACTGGATGTTGGGTATTTGTTTTTATGACAAAGTGAATATTTATTTGCTGTGTGGAAAAAATTTTACAATTTTTAAAATTTTGATCATACCTATTGCAATGATTCTATTTGCTTGTGTAAGTAATAAAAAAGTGAAAAACAGAGTTATCTCCTCCTACCCCAGGTCTACCCCCTTAACTTTCATTTAAATAGAGCGTATTCGATGTCGTACTACAGCTCACTGATAGCCCCAGGTAAATTTAGTGACGTATTAAATGTTATCAATCTTGAACTCGATCGATAAGAGAATGAAATCATTATATACATATGATGATTGGTAATCAATCATCCACACCGTAACACTCTAAAGTATTCTGACTGTATGTAAATAATTACATTGTGTTCAAGATTACCAATCATTATATGTATATAATGATTTCATTCTCTTATCGATCGAGTTCAAGATTGATAACATTTTATAAGTCACTAAATTTACCTGGGGCTATCAGTGAGCTGTAGTACGACATCGAATACGCTCTATTTAAATGAAAGTTAAATGACACTGATGAAAGCCTTATGAAGGCTGAAAATTTTGTCCTGTGTGATCATTATATTATCTATTATGTAATTCTTATTAGTTAACATCTTTGTGGGTATCGTTGTGAAATCGCTAAGACTCTCTCTCTATATATATATATCAAGACGGCAAGATACATACAAGACATATATACAATACAAGAATGTTTAAGACATGCATACAATATAAAAATGTTGTTTGGTCATATAAAAATATGGCAGATCTTGCTAAGCTAGAACGTTAGAACCATTTGAATTTTATCAAAAATTCATATACATAATTAAAAATTGTACAATTCTGAGAAACAGATAAATCTTTATTCCCAGATAGCAGTATACTGATGACATAATCTTTACAATAGTGTACACAATGTGTCTCTTCTGATTGGGAACTTTTTAAGACATTGAACGTCAAGATTTAGATGAATTTACAGTTCACGAAAAAAATAATAGTCCGCACTTCAGTTCCGACATTTAAATACATTCACATTTAAATACATTCAATCAGTCCCGGTTTTCAACCTGTAGTAGAATTGGCTATCGATGGAGTATTTTTCTTTAAATTCTGGGTTTTTATAATTGATCAATAATTATTACATTTTTGATAACATCATTTTAATTTTTGTACTTAATCAAGTTGAAAAGTATAAATATTTGTTAAATATAATAATTTATAGATAGAATGGTCCTAAATTTCCTAATTTTGTTATCTAAGATTTCTATTTACTGTTTTATATGATAAATTTTATTTAATAGATTTAACATTTCCACAGGTGACAACCGGAAAGTCAAGGTNTGATCATTATATTATCTATTATGTAATTCTTATTAGTTAACATCTTTGTGGGTATCGTTGTGAAATCGCTAAGACTCTATATATATATATATATATATAAATATATCAAGACGACAAGATACATACAAGACATATATACAATACAAGAATGTTTAAGACATGCATACAATATAAAAATGTTGTTTGGTCATATAAGAAATATGGCAGATCTTGCTAAGCTAGAACGTTAGAACCATTTGAATTTTATCAAAAATTCATATACATAATTAAAAATTGTACAGATAAATCTTTATTCCCAGATAGCAGTATATTGGTGACATAATCTTTACAATAGTGTACACAATGTGTCTCTTCTGATTGGGAACTTTTTAAGACATTGAACGTCAAGATTTAGATGAATTTACAGTTCACGAAAAAATTATGGTCCGCACTTCAGTTCCGACATTTACAGTCATTTTATAGTTAGCTCGACCAGTGTGGCTGGCAGACATAAAGTCAGTGTACAACTTTACCTGCTGGACTAATCATTGGTCTTCATTACCTTTTGTGGACTAATTTTTATCTTTAGAAATGTATTTAGTAACAGATCATGTAACACGTAATTAGTTTGTTTGGTCATTTAATCCCTCATACCTTATTTGAAATTCATCTAGTAACACCTAATTTGTCAATTAATCTTTTTGTATAGTTTTTTATGATCATCTGTACACAGTTACAGCCTGCCAATGCCTTAAGGAAAAACAAGTTTAAAAAAAAGCAATCAATCTTGATTGGGATTAGGGTGCCAAACATAGGGATTTTGTGCATAGGTACATTTAAGCGAATTAAATTTAAGTTACCTACAAGATATTGATGGACAATTTAGCGAATTCTTATTTAAGGTAGTTCGAGCCTAATACAAATAGCAGACAGAATTTCTTTATTTTAAGATATTTTGTACGTCTTAGTCCATTTATTCAAAAAATTAAATATAAAAGATATGTCACCGATCATCTTTTCTGTTATCAAGCTTTGAAAATCAGGCCAAATTCAGTATTTTTCAGCGATATATACAAAAAATATATATGGAACTGTGAGAACATGCTTATTGTTTGGCTTTCATCTGAAATAAATATCAGATAGATTTTTTTTACTTTTTGACATTTCAGAGGCATATACTTCAGCTTTATAGTGAGGTTAAAAAATCTATATGTCACCATTTTATTAAGAGAGATATTTTATTTAATTTACGAAATAGACAATATTTACGGTAAAAGGGAGCTAATTCGCGGGAAAGTGCATGCAAATATTTTATGACGTCACAATGAAAAGGCCAAATATGGAAAATTCCGGCTTGAAAAGTAAGTGAGAACCGAACCGTCAATCAAAAGAACGAACACTCCATGGACAATGGCAACATAGGACACACTAAGAAACAAGGACACCACTTAAATACGGGACAAAAAAGAAAATTGAAGACACACATACAGATGAACAACCCGGACCCAATAAAAACCATGGGTGAGATCAGGTCTCTTATAAGACACCCGCCGTGTTGACCATGTCATATCCGCTAGTAAAGTCAAATCCGATAGAGGAAAAACAAACTTTAGTTGCACAAAATCAAGACAATTCCGTGGCCGGCTTGTGTTTCGAAAATGCGTCAATCGAATGCGCCGTGTATTAGTGTCGATCTAGATAAGTGATCTTTAGAAGAAACTCTGAAATATAATATACAAGTTAAATAAATAGTTTATTTCTAAAAACAAATGTATCATACTGAAGTTGGAACAGTTTTTTGGAAGCTTTCATTTGAATTCACAAAAGGCTTGTTCAAAAGATCCGTAATGAATGAAAAACAAGTGACCATTTTGTTAGAGCTCAAGATTGTTTTCTTGTACCGGACAAAAACTGAGTTCTAAAATGTGTTGTGCTTTTGATGTGCTTGCCTTAATATTTCATTTTGAATTTTAATTAGTCTATTGAATAAAATATTGAAATGAAATGAAATGACTCGATTTTATCAGATATTTGCATGAAGTATAATAATATAATTTATGTTATACAGGAATCTTCACAGGGGTTCATATTCCCTGTGTTTTATATCCCCGAGCCGTAGGACACAGAAAGGGAATTTGAACCAGTATTTCTTGTAAATCCTAAATAACTATTATATTCTGTTAGAAGTTTTAAAATTTTCCTTAAAATGCATTTTAAAATCGTGTTTTGATATCACGGGGTTGCAGCCTCATATCCCCTGTCAAGCTAACCAATCAAATTGCAGGATTTACCCAACCTTAATATTTCACTTCTCATATTATAAAGTTTTAGATTTTAGTTTTTAATCAACTTAAACACCATAAATACTTGCGCTTGCATAGTACTTGAGGATGAAAGATTGTCGACTAGGTACTTCGGGTGACTTAGGCAATTTTGGGTGTTAATAACGAAATAAAGGCGCGTGTATATATATTTGCATTGTAATCTATAAATATTCACATCCCCGAAATATTGACGGACAAAGATTTTCGGATGCTACTTTTAATAATCCGTCGCATATTGCAACTTCTGTAAGTTCAACCCAAATCATGATCATATTCTGATCATAAGCTTTTATCTCACCTGGCCGAACGTCATTTTAGCTTATGCCATCATTTTGCTGAGTGTCAAATAAACAACCGACAGCAATGAATTATTTCTTAAATAATATTGCCGGGAAATTATCCAATTTATTTGTGTAGGCTTTAGAAACACTGAGTCAAATCGCGAGGCTCTTGTAGAGATATTATGACTTTTTCGGAGCGATTACAAGTAAATTTAATATTTGCATGTATATTGTTTTTATCCTGCAGTTCTTATGAAAATCTTTATTAATCATATGAAGTCGGTAGAAATCAAGAAGTTTTCAAATCATTGCAATTGGGCGGAGCTGCGAATGGGCAACCGACCCCCCCCCCCCAAAAAAAAATAGAATAAAACCTGGATACATGTTTAGGTATCACTCATTGACAGGTCCTTCCTTTACACGGTTTGATTGTTCTCTACTATAATTACGTTCACAATAGCTTGATTGGATTAGTAAACCAAACAAGACAGTTTTTGTGGTATATGAAGCGTTACTAAATAAGTTTCTATTGATGTTAAATAAAGGACAAAAAATAATGATAAATCATTATTAGCATAGTCGGTAAAGTAGAAGTATTTTTTCTTGACTACTAGCCAAACTGGTCGCACTAACTCTGAAATGACTGTAAATACATTCACATTTAAATACATTCAATCAGTCCCGGTTTTCAACCTGTAGTAGAATTGGCTATCGATGGAGTATTTTTCTTTAAATTCTGGGTTTTTATAATTGATCAATAATTATTACATTTTTGATAACATCATTTTAATTTTTGTACTTAATCAAGTTGAAAAGTATAAATATTTGTTAAATATAATAATTTATAGATAGAATGGTCCTAAATTTCCTAATTTTGTTATCTAAGATTTCTATTTACTGTTTTATATGATAAATTTTATTTAATAGATTTAACATTTCCACAGGTGACAACCGGAAAGTCAAGGTGTTATACCACCACTTGACAGGAGAGATCCCATCTAGGAAAAGATATCAACACATTTTGAAAAGGACTGTAATTTTAGATCATATAAGCATGAAGTTTTATTACTTATTGGAACTTTGACCTGCTAATTATAGTATCAAAACATCCTTTATTACAAAATGCGAAATACAGGCTGAAGGTATTTTGAAATATGTCTTTTAGGCAGATATTCACATTTAATTTAGATCAATTTAAGAGAAAAGCGGTTTCTTAATACAAAACTTCAAAAAAGAATTCAACATCTGCTCTAAGCATAGTACTTATATGTCAAAACATAGGAAACGAAGACAAAATCAAATACAAAGAATTCGTATAGTTTGCTGGCTTTCAACAGTCCCAGAAATAACAAAAAACTCCCAAGGTAATTTTATTTTATTCTTTTTATTTTATTATTTTTTCATTTGTCAGCATTTTTTACGGAATTACTAATGTGTATGGTACTTTTTATATGAAAAATCAATGTAATGTTACATGTTAGTACTTACATAATGTTTTTTTTTATTCTAAATGTTTTTAAATGAATGGGTTGACGGCATAATATTACATAACACCGGACATTTCTATTCGGAGAAGGACATTTCCGAAAAAAGGTGGACGTTTCCGAAAATATTTTTTCCCTTTTCCGAAATTTTTTGTTCCCTTTTCCGAAAAAAAAATTAGGACTTTTCCGAAAAATTATTACATGCACCTCTTCCATAAGCCATGTAAATCAAATTGATGCCTCTTGTTTAAAAACTAAAACATGCATGCTTTATGATTATTAGAGATTATTAGAGAAAATCGTGTAGCATCAGGAAAAGCTACTCGCAGGCGGAAAGGTATGCAAGATGACAACTTATCTTCAGTTTAAGTTTCATTGTACGGTGCATCTCCCATTATATCTACGACAAAACTGTTGTCCTTCGCATAAAGACAAACAAAGGTGCTAAAAAACCGCACCTACATTGACTGTAAAATTTCAAGCTCAATTCACTACAAAACTCCACAACAATAAAGGGCTACGCAGAGCGCAGCATGTCGACCATTGAAATTTGAACAAGTGTAAACTAAAATTAATGTGGACACAGTAATTTGCTAGACACAATAAGGACCTTGTCAAAGAAATCAACTGGACACTAACTAGTGAAAATAAAAATTATCTCTTTTAATCTCTTACTACTAGACTATTGTAAGCGCTAAGAAATTCTGTTGACTACCATCAAGAGAAATCCAAAGAAAAAACTCAGGTTGAAATCCAATGAAAAATCAAGATTTCACATATTTTGAAGTATTGCAATTTGGCCCCTTTGACCCATTATAGCTCGGAAACCAAAGAGCAACGCAAAATATACTGCCATATCACTGAAAGCTTAAAAAGAGAACAATCCAAAGATAAAAATCCCATCAAAATCTAATGAAAAATAGACTTCATATATTATTATCTCTATCGATCAAAGCATAATTTTGAGTTTACCTGTAATAAAATTTTCGGAAAAGGGATGTCAAGTTTTTCGGAAACGTCCATTCAGGAATATTATTATTATTATTTTTTTTTTGGAAATGTCCTACACCCTTCCTATTACGGTGTGACTGTGCGACAAGTGAAGTAGATCATGCTAACCCTTCCTGCTGACGTGTAGATTTTTTTTAAGAGATTCATACTGTCAGTGCGTTATTTTTGTTATTGTCTAGTTTGAATTGTGCTCTGTTTGTTTTACCGTCGTCGTTTATGTTGTTTCTGTGTGTGATATGTATTGCCTTATATTCTGGACTTATGATTTTTTGCTTAATTGTTGCTTCGGTATTGTATGTCATTGTTTATGTAAAAAAATGGATAACAGAAAACACCTACAAAGGCTGAAAATTATATTGTGCGGTTATGCGGATGTAAACTTGGATTCTATTGGCTGATTAACCACCTGCTAAATAACCATGTCCGTCATACACAACAAGAAAATCAATAATCGTGATAATGTAGTGTTTCACATTAACAAACATGCAGTAAGCATAGAAAAATAAACACATCGACATTAAACATAGTTTACTTCTACGTAATGTAACAGTAATTTCAGCCTGAAAATTAAAATACGAAAAACATCTATATTTGGAATAACATGTAAATTATATGAAATGTTTCCGCTCAGTGTATTTCGAAAACGTCATTTTGCTGGTACAATCTTTATACAACTTGAAAAATCAATAAAACACTCGGTTGTGTATTGTTCAGGTTAAGCTGTCAGTTGGTATAGAGTTTATTTTTAGAATCGTGTAGTTAAATGTAGGTCATTTTGTAATTATCGTTTTCGTAGTTTAATGCAAACTGTGGTTAGCATAACCGCACAAAAATGTTATCATGCATTGAACCAACTAACATGATTATTTAGATAGTGTCGAAAATGGTTGAACGCTGCGACTGACGCCTTACCGTTCAACGATTTGTGACACTATTTAATTAATCATGTTAGTTGGTTCAATGCATGATAACATATAATAACATGCCACAATCTGTCAAGGAACTACACAAGAAAAATACGAATAATACAAGAGACAAACGTAGAAAACAATAGGAACTCGGGACAGCCGGACTTGGTACCGGCACTAGCAAAAGCCAGCGGTAGGGTTAAACCGGTTTATGGGCACCCAAACCTACCCTTTGTCTGTCCCGTTTCCCTATAGTATAATAAACATACGAATAAAACCCAATACAGGTATACTACTAACTCCATGACCACAATCTTGAAAGGAAAGAAAAAACAATACGTAATTTTTAAAGATGGGTCGAGGGGTGCACGCCGCTAAACTGCCGGCTAGCTCAAGGAGCCTAGTCTGCTGGTAGAACACTGTCGCACTACGGAAGAAAAATCAAACTCAAAACTTCCCGAAGGGTTTGGTCAAGAATCATCATAAATTTCAGTAGACATCGGCAGTATCAGTGAAAGGCCAGTGTGTGTGCAAAATTTTCAGGTCATTAGGTCTCGAAGATAATTTAACGGATGCAAGCAGTATATCTTGACGATGTCCCCTATTACTTAAAGACTGTAAGTTACGTCCCAGCTTTTCTGGATTTTTTATCAATTTCTGGCATTTTTAACAACATTTCCGTAAAAACGAGGATAAGAAATGCCCTTAGTAATAAGCTGTTTACGAGTGACACCATATTTAGATATCAAATGTTCATATCTATTATAAAACTCCTTAAATGTATTCAACAACTTATGAAATCTGTAACAATGTTGTAAAAGTTTGGCAGTGATAGTAAGGTTACGTTCATTAAGATTGTCAAGAGTAGAACAAACTCGTGCGAATCGTAGCAGTTGAGAAATATACACCCCGTAGGATAGAGCTAGAGGGATGTCGCCGTCAAGAAAAGGGAAATTAGTAAAAGTGAAATCAAAATCATCCCGTTTATCATATATTTTAGTTTTTATTTTACCAGAGTCAATAATGATAGTTAGATCCAGAAAAGGGCAGTATTTTGAATCATTGTTAGCTTTATTTAATTTTAGTTGTTGCGGGTAAATAATGTT
This sequence comes from Modiolus philippinarum, assembly GCA_002080025.1. Taxonomy (NCBI): domain Eukaryota; kingdom Metazoa; phylum Mollusca; class Bivalvia; order Mytilida; family Modiolidae; genus Modiolus; species Modiolus philippinarum. Next base: position 8,365 of record MJUU01012831.1, on the reverse strand, counting down.
TACATAATCTAAAAACTGGGTGCTTTAACCCTTTAGGGTTAATTTGTGCAAATAAATAAAGGTATTCATTTGGAAATTTATTATACTATGTATCATGGCTTAATATTTAGAACGCAGGAATACCTTTGCAGGTTCTAGTTTATTCATCGAATATCAGAGTCAGAGTTGGATCTGGCAGGACAACTACATTTCTCCAGTTTTCCTATGCAAACCATACGAATACGCTTAAAACTAAAACACACCCTACAGTTGTGAGAAACATCGGTAGGTTATCTCCCTGTACCAAGTTTCAAAGTGAAGACTTTTAATTGGCATATTTATACCTTCTTTAGATAATCATCTCCACTTTTACTATATATAACTAACTTGGTACAGGGAGATAACCGACCGATGTTTCTCATTACTCCTTAATGCCATATGCAGAAACTAAATTCATAGTAACTTCGGTAGAACTGATTCAATAAATGTGTCCCCACCGTCAGTTTGTGACGTGTATAGCTTTTGTCAGCCTCTGTGCTAAAGAAAACTCAATGTCATCATATGTGGAAGGCAACAGACAAAATTATGTATACATTTATACACAATGTTGCATTTTGTCATCATTTTACAAAGGAACTGTCAATTATTGATATAGAAGCCAACAATGAATCAGTCACAACATCACTGCATTTGATTGGTCAAGAAGATCCGGTTGGGACACATTTATTGAATCGACTCTATTTTGTTTTTTGTTTTTTTTTTAAGAGTGAGCATGTAACTATGTTATATATAAAAATGATCAAATGAAAATCCTGTTGAAATATCGGCTATATCGTCATCCTTTCCCCAAGATTGAATTTGGGGGAAAATTTGATTTGACGTTTTCTGAGTATCAAATTTTCATAAAAATTGATGTAGAGGAATAAAAGAAAGATTTCATTTTGCAATTTTTGTATTTCTTTTTCTTTTTTTTCTTTAAACCCACCAAAATTCCATGCCCCTTTTTTATTGATTCTACCCATAGAAAACCCTTTCAGACAGTGTTTTAAGCTTGAAGAGATTAAAACAAGGAACTAAAAATTTCATTAACTGTCTATATCAATACTGATCCTCAAATTTCCCCAAACTTCTCTAAAACAGTGTCCTATATACTGATCCTCATATTTCCCCACAATTTCTCTAAAACAGTGTTCTTTATACTGATCCTCAAATTTCCAACAAAGTCCTCCAATACAGATGATGTTTATTTCGCTGGACTTGATGGCTCTTTGTTCAGGGGCCGATTCCGACCTACCGTTGGGTGTGGGGTTTTCTCACTTGTTTTTACTCCCCTTTGGGTCGTTGTCTCTTTGACACATTCCCCGTTTCCCTTCTTTTTTCTATCTTATATACTGATCCTCAAATTCCCCCCCAACTTCTCTAAAACAGTGTCTTATATACTGATCTTCAAATTTCCCCCAAGCTTCTTTCAAACAGTGTCTTATATATATATATATACTGATCCTTAGATTCCCCAAACTTCTCTAAAACAGTGTCTTTTATACTGATCCTCAAATTTCCCCCAAAATTCTCTAAAACAATTTTTATATACAAATCTCCCCCAAATAATTACGGAAACAGTGTCTTATATACTAATCCTCAAATTTCCCTCAAACTTCTCTAAAACAGTGTCTTATATACTGATCCTCAAATTCCCCCCAAATATTTACGGAAACAGTGTCTTATATACTAATCCTCAAATTTCCCTCGAACTTCTCTAAAACAGTGTCTATTATACTGATCCTCAAATTTCTCCCAAACTTCTCTAAAACAGTTTCTTATATACTGATCCTCAAATTTCCCTCAAACTTCTCTAAAACAGTGTCTTATACACTGATCCTCAAATTTCCCCCAAACTTCTTTAAAACAGTGTCTTATATACGATCCTCAAATTTCCCCCAAACCTCTCTAAAACAGTGTCTTAAATATTAATCCCCAAATTTCCTAAAAACTCTGAAGCATTTTCTTATATACTGATACTCAAATTCCCAAAAACTTCTAAAACAGTGTCTTATATATTAATCCTTAAATTCCCCCCCCCCCAACCTTCCCTTTAACAGTGTCTAATATACCGATCCTCAAATTTCCCCAAAATTTCTCTAAAACAGTGTTCTATATAATGATCCTCAAATTTCCCACACAATCCTCTAATACAGCGTCTTGTATACCGATCCTAATTTCCCCCAAACTTCTCTTCAACAGTGTCCTCTATACTGATCCTCAAATTTCCCCCAAATATTTACGGAAACAGTGTCTTATATACTAATCCTCAAATTTCCCTCAAACTTCTCTTAAACATTTTCTTAAATACTGATTCTCAAATTTCCCCAAATCTTCTCTAAAACAGTGTCTTATATACTTATCCTCAAATTTCTTCAAACTTCTATAAAACAGTGTTTTACATACTGATCCTTAAATTCCCCAAACTTCTCTAAAACAGTGTCTTATATACTGATCCTCAAATTTCCCCCCAAACTTCTCTAAAACAGTGTCTTATATACTGATCCTCAAATTCCCCCAAATATTTATGGAAACAGTGTCTTATATACTGATCCTCAAATTTCCCCCAAATATTTACGGAAACAGTGTCTTATATACTGATCCTCAAATTTCCC
>MJUU01012830.1:31416-46973 GCA_002080025.1 Modiolus philippinarum | reverse complement strand
AATGGACAAAAGAGCATTTGGTTGCCATGGAAACAAAACCATAAACTTATTTTTTTTTTGAAAATCAGGTTTTCTGATAAAAAAGAAGGAATTTTGAGAAATATGTATTACATAGCTTATAAGGGGAACCCCTGCCCAAATTGTTTTTGGAAATGGTCTGAAATAGGATTTAATGGACAAAAGAGCACTTGTTTGCCATAGAAACAAAAACAGAAACATATTTTTTGGTTAAAAAAATTGAGTTTTCTGATAAAAAAAGGGAATTTTGAGAAATATGAATTACATAGGTTATAAGGGGAACCCCTGCCCAAATTTTCTTTAGAAAGAGGTCTGAAATAGGGTGTAATGCACAAAAGAGCATTTGGTTGCCATGGAAACAAAGCCAGAAATTATGTTTTTTGTTGAAAAATCAGGTTTTGTGATAAAAAAGAAGGAATTTTGAGAAATATGTATTACATAGCTTATAACGGGAATTCCTGCCAATTTTTTTTTGGAAAGGGTCTGAAATTGGGTGTATTGGACAATAGAGCACTTGTTTGTCAAGGAAAAAAACCATAAACGTATTTTTTTTTGTAGAAAAATTGAGTTTTTTGAGAATTTTGAGAAATATGTATTACATAGGTTGTAAGGGGAACCCCTGCCCAAATTTTTTTCTTGAGGGAGTCTGGTAATGCCTTGAAATCTGATATGGGAGTTCGTTTGGGAGACTTTTGTGTTTCGCTTGCGAACACAGTTATCACTTGTTATTATTATTATTATTATTATTCATTATTGTTTCTTTCTTCCACTTATTTTTGCCCAGGGATTTTCTCTGAGATGCTTCAACAGAACTCATTGATACTTGGCACAAAGTTGAACCACTAAGAGAAGATGTGCATGCACCACCAAAATTTTTCAAAATGGCACCGATTGCCATGGAAATGGCAAAAAAGGCGGGAAAATCAAAGTGCTCAGAATTGAATGAAAATTTACAGAAAGGTTGCTCAGGACATGGGGGAAAAGTTTCCGATGTCCAAGACTTCAATATGGCACCGGTTGCCATGGAAACGGCAAAAAAGGCGGGAAAATCAAAGTGCTCAGAATTGAATGAAAATTTACACAAAGGTTGCTTCGGACACGGGGGAAAGGTTTCCGATGTCCAAGACTTCAATATGGCACCGGTTGCCATGGAAACGGCAAAAAAGGCGGAAAAATCAAAGTGCCCAAAATTGGATGAAAATTTACAGAAAAGTTGTATAGGACATGGAGGAAATGTTTCCAATGTCCAAGACTTCAATATGGCACTGGTTGCCATGGAAACGGCAAAAAGGCTGGAAAATCAATGTGCTCAGAATTGGATGAAAATTTACAGAAAAGTTGCTTAGGACATGGGGAAAGATTTCTGCTGTATAAGACTTCAATATGGCACCGGTTGCAATGGAAACGACAAAAAGGAAGGAAAATCAAAGTACTCAGAATTGGATGATTAATTCCACAAAAATTGATTTCTAGGTAGATTTTGATGCTGCGAACAAGCTGGAATCATCTTATTTGCTGTCAGGGGCGACATCAGCTATTGCTTGCAATTGCAAATCTAGTTGCTTTTCTCTTTTATTTTCTTCCAATGATTTTTGTCCGGCTTCGTTCTCAAAGATGCCAGGACAGAATTCATTCATACTTGGCTCAAAGTTGAACCATCATGAGAAGATGTGCATGCACTAACAAAAATTTTCAAAATGGCTGCCATTTTCAAGATGGCCGCCATTTTACGTCAAAATATTGAGGATTCAATAAATCATTAACTGAATGGCAGAATTTTTTCATATTTTGTATTAATGTTTAATAAGATGAGAGGAAGGAATTCATGCGAAAAAATTTTGCAAAAGGTCCGCCATATTCAAGATGGCTGCAAAAATACGTCAAAATTTCAACATTGTCCGATTTGAACGAAAATTTATTTCTAGGTAGATTTTGACACTACAAGCAAGATGGAATCACCGCCTTGGACGTGTGGGGCGACATCAGCTATTGCTTGCAATTGCAAATCTAGTTATTATTATTCTTCCTCTTTTTCTTCCCCCATGAACTTGTCCCACCTCGTTCTCAAAGACCATTGGTCCAATCTTAACCAAACTTCACAGGAAGATGGAACCCCATCCCAAGATGTGCATTCCAGTCTTGGAATTTTCAAAATGGCCGCCGTTGCCATGGAAACTGAAAAAAGGCGAGAAAATTCAAAGTGCTCCAAATTGCATGAATTTTTACAGAAAGGTTGTGTATGAAGGGTAGAACATATTTCGAGGTAAAAATTTTTCCAAATGGCGGCCGTTGCCATGGAAACTGAAAATAGGCGGGAAAATTAAAAGTGCTCCAAATCTCATGAAATTTGACAGGAAGGTTGTGTATGAAGTTTAGAACATATTTTAGGAATAAAATAATTTTTAGGATGGCCATCAATGGGAGGTTTGGGTGACTTTTGTGTTTCGCTTTGCGAACACAGTTATTACTTGTTATTATTGTTATTATTATTATTATTCCTCTTCTTCTTCTTGCCGTAATCTTGTCCAACCAAATTCTCGGAGACCGTTTGTCCAACCTTCTCCAAACTTCACAGGAAGGTAGACCCGCACCCCGAGAGGTGCACTCAAGTGTCGGAATTTTCAAAATGGCCGCCGTTGCCATGGAAACAAAAAAGGCGGGAAAATTAAAAGTGCTCCGAATTGGATGAAATTTTACAGGAAGATTGTGTAAGAAGTGGCAAACATGTTTTGAGGGTCAAATTTTTCAAAATGGCGGCCGTTGCCATGGAAACGGGAAAAAGGCGGGAAAATTAAAAGTGCTCAGAATTGAATTAAATTTTACAGGAAGGTTGTGTAATAAGTGCCGAACATGTTTTCGGGGTCACATTTTTCAAAATGGCGGCCGTTGCCATGGAAACTGGAAAAAGGCGGGAAAATTACAAGTGCTACTAATTGGATGAAATTTTACAGGAAGGTTGTGTAAGATGTGGCGAACATGTCTTGAGGGTCAAAATTTTCAAAATGGCGGCGGTTGCCGTAGAAACGGAAAAAGGCGGGAAAATTGGATGAAACTAAAGAGAACGTCGAATTTTGCAGGGCTTTTTATATGGGGGAGTTTGGGCGACTTCTGTGTTTGCATCCAAACACAATCATCACTTGTTATTATTATTATTCCGCTTTCTTTCTTCCAGTGATTTTTGTCCGGCTTCGTTCTCAGAGATGCCTGGACAGAATTCATTCATATTTGGAACAAAGTTGCATCACCTTATGAAGTTGTGCCTCCACCAAAAAAAATTCAAAATGACTGCCGTTTTCAAGATGGCTGCCCAGTTACGTCAGTGTTTTGCATATGTCGGATTTCCATAAAAATCATCAAATCTCAGACATGCCTTGACAGATTTCATTCATATTTGGCAAAAAGTTGAATCACCATTAGAAGATGGGCATACAGCAAAAAAAATCAAAATGGTGGACATTTCCAAGATGGCTGCCAAACTACGTCAAAATTTTAACTTTGTCCGATATCAACGAAATTTGATTTCTAGGTAGATTTTGACGCTGCGAACAAGATGGAAGCATCGAATTGGCTGCCAGGGGCGACATTAGCTATTGCTTGCAATTGCAAATCTAGTTATCAAGTATCCCAAACGAAGTTGGGAGACTTATTGTTTTTGTTGCGTTTCTTATTAAGTCTCCCAAACGAAGTTTGGGAGACTTATTGTTTTTGTTGCGTTTCTTATTATTATTCCGATTTCTTTCTTTCTTCTCGTCTCCATGAACTTGTCCGAACCAGATCTCAGAGACTATTACACCTAGAACTTCCAAACTTTGTAGGATGTTGGCCCCATGTATCTAGTTGTGCATAAAGCAAAAATTTTTCCAAAGAGGGTTCATTAAGGGTACATTTTGGGGGCTCAAAAAGGGGTGGGGTCGCCAATGTTAACACTATGGGAAAATGAAATTTTAGATATTTTTCAACTTATTTCTCACAGTATCTCAAAAACTTTTAATACTAGCTACATGAAAGGTGTTTGTAATGTAAGAAAGGGTACTACACCATTGGAAATTTCAAAATAATTTCGGTTGTCATGGAAACCAAACCAAATAATGGAAATTTTGAGAAAATAGTAGTTATTGTTAATGATTATATTTGATAACAGCAATACATATTAAATATGTTATAAGGTGAACCCCTATCCAATTCTATGGAAGGAGGTCTGAAATTGGCTTATATGGACAAAAGAGCATTTGGTTGCCATGGAAACAAAACCAGAGACTTTTTTTTTTGGAAAATCCGGTTTTCTGATTTAAAAGAAGGAATTTTGAGAAATATGCATGACATAGCTTATAAGGGGAACCCCTGCCCAATTTTTTTGGGGGGAAGGGTCTGAAATTGTGCCTAATGCCGAAAGAGAATTTGGTTGCCATGGAAATAAAACCAGAACTTTATTTTTTTTATATTTATTTATTTTTTTTTAAATAGGGTTTTATGATAAAAAAGAAGGAATTTTGGGAAATATGCATTATATAGGTTATAAGGGGAACCCCTGCCCAAATTTTTTTAACAAAACCAGAAACTTTTTTTTTTTTTTTTGGAAAATTTGGGTTTTCTAATAAAAAAAGAACGAATTTTGAGAAATATGTATTACATAGGTTTTAAGGGGAACCCCTGCCCAATTTTTCTTTGGAAAGAGGTCTAAAATTGGATGAAATGGACAAAGAGCATTTGGTTGCCATGGAAACAAAACCAGAGATTTACTTTTTTATAAAAATCAGGTTTTTTGATAAAAAAAGAAGGAATTTTGAGAAATATGTATTACAAAGGTATTAAGGGGAACCCCTGCCCAAATTTTTTTTTTGGAAAGTGTCTGAAATTGTGTGTAATGGACAAAAGAGCATTTGGTTGCCATGGAAACAAAAGCAGAACCTTATTTTTTGGAAAAATTAAGTTTTTTGATAAAATAGAAGGAATTTTGAGAAATATGTATTACAAAAGGTATTAAGCGGAACCCTGCCCGATTTTTTTGGGGGGAAAGTGACTGAAATTATGTGTAATGACAAAAGAGCATTTGGTTGCCATGATAACAAAACCATAACCTTATTTTTTGGAAAAATCAGGTTTTCTGATAAAAAAGAAGGAATTTTGAGAAATATGTATTACATAGCTTATAAGGGGAACCCCTGCCCAAATTTTCTTTGGAAAGAGGTCTAAAATTGGATGAAATGAAAAAGAGCATTTGGTTGCCATGGAAACAAAACCAGAGATTTATTTTCTATAAAAATCAGGTTTTTTTATAAAAAAAAAGAAGGAATTTTGAGAAATATGAATTACAAAGGTATTTGTACAAAAGAGCATTTGGTTGCCATGGAAACAAAACCAGAACCTTATTTTTTGGGAAAAATCAGGTTTTCTGATAAAAAAGAATATGTATTACATAGCTTATAAGGGGAACCCCTGCCCAATTTTTTTTTTTTTTTTTTGAAAGGGTCTAAAATTGAAAGTCATGGTCAAAAGAGCATTTGGTTACCATGGAAACAAAATCATACACTTATTTTTTTTTGTTTGTCTGGTGTTTTGATAAAAAAGAAGGAATTTTGAGAAATATGTATTACAAAAGGTATTAAGGGGAACCCCTGCCCAAATTTTTCGGGGGGAAATGGTCTAAAATTGTGAGAAATGACAGAAGAGCATTTGGGTGCCATAGAAACAAAACCAGAACCCATATCTTTTTTTTTGTGGAAAAAATGGGTTTTCTGATAAAAAAGAAGGAATTTTGAGAAATGTATATGACATAGGTTATAAGGGGAACCCCTGCCTAACTTTTCTTTGGAAAAAGGTCTGAAATTGGGTGTGATGGACAAAGAGCATTTGGTTGCCATAGAAACAAAACAATATTTAATTTTTTTTGAAAAATCTGGTTTTCTGATAATAAAAGAAGGAATTTTGAGAAATATGTATTACAAATATTATTAAGGGGAACTCCTGTCCAATTTTTTTTCTGGGGGGAGTCTCATAATGCCTTGAAATCTGATATGGGAGTTCGTTTCGGAGACTTTTGTGTTTCGCTTGCGAACACAGTTATCACTTGTTACTATTCTTCTTTCTTTATTCTCGTCCGCGTGAACTTGTCCGAAACAGATCTCAGAGAACATTTGACCTAAAGCTTTCAAACTTTGTAGAATGTAAGCCCCATATATCCAGTTGTGCAACATCTAAAAAAAATTTAGATAAGGGTTCATTTAGGGTACTTTTCGGGGATCAAATAGGGGTGGGGTCCTCCATGTTAACCCTATGGGAAAATGAAATTTTGAATTTTTTTCACCATTTTTTCATTGTATCTTGAAAACTATTAATTGTAATTCCATGAAACTTCATAGCAAAGATGTTTGTCATGTAAGAAAGGGTCCCATAGAATTAGAAATTTCAAAATTAGTACCATTACCATGGAAACAATACTACAAAAAATTGAAAGTTTGAGAAAACGCATTTATTATTGATAATTGTATTTTCATTACAGCTATATGTATATTTAGGTTATAGGGGGAACCCTGCCCAATTTGTTTTTGATACAAAGTATAAAATTCATTGTTATGGATAATGGAGCATTTGGTTGCTATGGAAACCGAGCCAAAAAGCTATTATTTTGAGAAAAACGTGTTTTCTGCTGTATGATATGTTTTGATTTCAACTATATGTTTACAGTAAATTATAGGGGGAACCCCTGCTCATTTTTTAAAAAAGGGGGTTTTATAATGCCCAGACATCCGATATGGGAGTTCGTTTGGGAGACGTTTGTGGCTTGCTTGCAAGCACAGTTATCACTTGTTATTATTCTTCTTTCTTACTTCTCGTCCGGATGAACTTGTCCGAACCAGATCTCAGAGACCATTTGACCAAAAGCTTTCAAACTTTGTAGGGTGTTAGCTCCATGTATCTAGTTGTGCAACATGCAGATTTTTTTCAAAAGAGGATTTATTAAGGGTACATTTTGGGGTTCAAACAGGGGTGGGGTCCTCCATGTTAACCCTATGGGAAAATGATATTTTGAATTTTTTTTCCACATTTTTTCACTGTATCTTGAAAACTAGTAACAGTAACTCTAGGAAACTTCATAGGAAAGATGTGATTCATGTAAGAAAGGGTTCCACGGGATTGGGAATTCAAAAATTAATTCCGTTGCCATGGAAACCATTTAAAAAAAGATGAAATTTTGAGAAAACGTATTTATTATTAATTGATAACTGTATTTCCATTACAGCTATATGTATTATTTTCAGGTTAGTAGGGGAACCCCTGCCCAATTTTTTTTTTTTTTTTTTTTTTTTTTTTTGNAACATTTGGTTGCCATGGAAACCAAACCAGAAAGCTATAATTTTGAGAAAAACATGGAAACCATTCAAAAAAGTTGAAATGTCGAGAAAACGTATTTATTATTGGTAATTGTATTTTCATTAAAGCTATATGTATTATCTTTAGGTTATAAGGGGAACCCCTGCCCCAATGTTTTTTGGAACCAGGTATAAAATTGGTTATAATGCATAATGGAACATTTGGTTGCAATGGAAACCAAACCAGAAAGCTATAATTTTGAGAAAAACGTGTTTTATTCTGTGTGTTATGTTTCGATTTAAACTAATGTATAGGGCAAATTATAGGGGGAACCCCTGCTCAATTTCTTTAAAAGGGTGTTTTATAATGCCCAGAAATCCGATCTGGGAGTTCGTTTGGGAGACTTTTGTGTTTCGTTTGCGAACACAGTTATAACTTGTTATTCTTCTTTCTTTCTTCTCGTCTAGATGAACTTGTCCAGAATAGATCTCGGATACCATTTGACCTAGACCTTTGAAACTTTGTAGCATGTTAGCCCCATACAGTACTTGTAGGGTAAAACAACCATTTTATGGTGTATGGTGTATGGTGTAATAGTATATGGTTCAATGGTGCATGGTGTATGGTTCAATGGTTCATGGTGTATGGTGTAATGGTGTATGGTGTTGCAACTAGAACCATACACCATGAACCATACACCATACACTATGAACCATACACCATACACTATGAACCATACATACACCATAACCCATACTCCGTACTCGGTAACTCTGAACCATAAATCATATACAAGATCGAGCGACACGATGTGAACGAGAGACAATGAAATGCACCCGGGGAAATGCATGAAGCCTTGGGACTGGCGCAATCAAAGTCTATATGAAATACATTTTCAAAAGTATGTTAACCTTATGAAGCAATGATAAAGAAAATTAATCGTGTTTTTTATGCGCCAGCAGATGGCTATTTTCTTCAACCATATAAATAATAATTATTAGCCAAAAACGCCAAAAACATGTAGTGACAAAAAGCGCATATCTTTTTATATTTTTAACTAAAACAGAAGATGTGAATATAAAACTGCAAAAACATATCTTTTTAATTTTTATTTTAACGTATTTATGAATTTTCCGCCGAAAGCCGATGGACAATTAAATTATGTTCGTGAAGATTGCGATTGTTCATGACACATATTTTTTAATAAATTTTGCAAAAAACTTGACAAAAAGTAATATTTTTTCAACAATTTTACAATCCCGAAAACTTAAAATTGCGAGAAAATATTATGATATCACGTATTGATGTCCTAATACTCACAGTGTGCAAAAGGGTATTTTCCCTTTGGCATAGTGTTCCCTGAAACGTGCAAGAAATTTACAACACTCATATTAAGAATGATTTGCTGCAAATGTCAACTAAAACTCAAGTTTGACACACATTTGTCTAAACCATGCAACATATTGTGTATGCATAGTTTATGCCATTTTGTCACAGTCCTATATATCTAGCTGCTGTGCCTCTAAATTGGTACAAATTTCCAGATAAGATGCATCAATGGGGCTATCAGTAGTATGCAATATGGTGTAAATGCCATCTAGTACTCAAATTTGGTGCAAATATACTGAAAACATGCAACAATAGGGGGTATTGATAGGATGCGATATGGTTTAAATGTCATCTAGTACTCAATTTTGGTACGAAGTTACTAAAAATATGCAACAGTAGGGATATCGATAGTATGCGACATAGAGTAAATGCCATCTAGTACTCAAATTTGGTACAAATTTACTGAAAATATGCAACAAAAGGGATATCTATAGTATGCGATATCTAGTACTCAAATTTGGAGAAAAAAAATTTACTGAAAATATTCAGCAATAAGGATATAGATAGTATGCAATATGATGTAAATGTCATCTAGGTCTCAAATTTGATGCAAATTATACTGAAAATATGCAACAATAGGGATATCGATATTTTGCGATATGATGTAAATTCCATCTAGTACTCAAATTTGGTACAAATATACTGAAAACATGCAACAATAGGGATATAAATAGTATGTGATATGGTGTAAATGCCATCTAATACTCAAATTTGGCACAAATTTACTGAAAACACGCAACAATAGGGATACAGATAGTATGTGATAAGTTGTAAATGCCATATAGTACTCAAATTTGGTGCAACTTATACTGAAAATATGCAACAATAGGGATATCGTTATTGTGCGATATGATGTAAATTCCATCTAGTACTCAAAATTGGTACAAATATACTTTCAACATGCAACAATAGGGATATCGATAGTATGGGATATTGTATAAATACCATCTAGTACTCAAATTTGGTACAAATTTACTGAAAATATGCAACAATAGGGATACAGATAGTATGTGATATAATGTACATGCCATCTAGTACTCAAATCTGGTACCAATTTACTGAAAACATGCAACAATAGGGATATCGATAGTATGCGATATGATTTAAATGTCATCTAGTACTCAAATTTGGTACAAATATAATGAAAACATGCAACAATAGGGATATTGATAGTATGCGATATGATATACATGTCATTTAGTACTCAAAATTTGGTACAAATTTACTGAAAATATGCAACAATAGGGATATCGTTACTATGCAATATGATGTAAATGCCATCTAGTACTCAAATTGGTACAAATATAATGAAAACATGCAACAATAGGGATATTGATAGTATGCGATATAGTGTAAATGCCATCAAATACTCAAACTTGGTACACATTTACTGAAAATATGCAAGAATAGGGATATCGATAATATACGATATGGTGTAAATACCATCTAATATTCCATTTTAGCACAAATTTAATGAAAATATGCAACAAAAAAGATAGAGATGACATGCCATATGGTGTAAATGCCATCTTATACTCTAATTTGGTACAGATTTACTAAAATATGCAACAATATGTATATCAAAAGTATGCAACATGGTGCAAATGGCATCTAGTACTCAAAATTGGTTCAAATATACTGAAAACTTGCAACAATAGGGGTATTGATAGTATGTGATATGGTGTAAATGTCATTTAGTACTCAAATTTGGTACACATTTACTGAAAATATGCAACAATAGTGATATCTGATGTACATGCACACTCTAAAAACATTACTAAGTATTGTTTTTTACTTAAATCAAGTAAAAGTATTACTAATGAATTACTATAAATTACTAACAATTTACTTAAATTTACTAAGAAATCAAATGAATTGCTTTAAATTACTAAGCAAGTGAAAAATTACTCGTTTCAATAACTATGTTTACTTAAATATTACTAATATTCACTGAGTAAAACCAGTATTATTAGTTTCAAACAATATATTTACCTATAAATTACTTGAAATTGCTTAGTAAGATAAAAATACTTGCTAAGAAAGAAAAAAAATATACTTAATTTCAGAAATTTATCTGCTTGATATAAACTAGGATGCATTAAAGATATTTATAAGTAAAAGTTTTTTTTTAATGTACGTAATATTATTACTTAATACCGAATATTACTATAAAAAATATTTGAAATCAGTAAATAAAAGTCAAAATTTCATATAGATTTATTGACTTATAATATATAAATGACTGAAATGGATTAACTCAGAGAAAACTATAATAATTAAAGTGAATCAATAAAAAAATAATCATTTCAATTGAGACAATCATGACAAAAGATCATCAAGTTTATCATTGTAAATACAGCACTGATTTTTTTAGAAAAATATTCTTTTTTATTTTAAATTCAAACTGCACAAGTGAACAGAGAAGTTAACAGGATAGAGACACATGCGGTATACATGTATGCATACCATTATAATGCTACTAGGACCTAAGTAGATACTTTTTCATGATTAAATGGGGTTTAATGCAACTTTTGGTAAATGGGGTTGGAGATCAGTGTACCCGCTGAGAATTAATCCATAACTTTATTTTACAGGAAAACTGGAATTTAAAAGTATGTCGAATTAGAGACTGGAGTTCTGCACACACACCTTGCAAAAGCCAAACTCAAACTCATAACTCCAGCTTTAATATAGAAGTGGTCAATTAGTATATCTAATTAACTATACATGTACCCACACCACCTTGCTTATATGGCATGTTTAGTTATATTATAACCTGGAACTAATAACAAATATATAAGTACCGGCTACAACTGAACCAAAATACTCAGTTTGCTTGAAAAAGCTTATTTCACTTTTCAATCATTAATTTTCCATCAATAGAGTGAATTCAATTCAGGAATTGTTTTGCTGCAGCTGTACATATATAACCCCTTATACTTATTATTGTTGATGACACAACAGTGAATTAACAAGCCCTCAAGCTGTATTCTAATATTACTTTGGGGTTGTTCCATAGCAATATACCAGTAATCATGTGTTTTTTCATGTGCAATTCAATTTGTTAAGTTTTTTTTAATAATATTATTTAGTTGGTTTACGGAGTTTTGCAAAAGTTGGAAAAAAATAAATAAATGAAAATTTTGAAAAAAAGCCTTTTTTAAATCCAACGACTGCATCATTTACAAAATGAGATTTACAAAAAAAAATAATAAATAAATTTAAAAAAAAAATGATGAGAAGAAAATAATTACTCAAAGGAGAAAAAGGAAGGACCACCTTTCCATCTGTTAAATATAGTTTTATCGATATCCTACTTGTCCGGTTATTGATTTTGTGTCAACACAAGTAACACTTCCACGATCAGGAGGGTATAACCCCTACCCACTTGAGTCCAGAGTATGAAATTGGAGATGAAGTCCTGAATCTTTGAATATGTTTTTTTGAATTTGAAGTTCAAGTACAAAATGCTTCGACTTCACCTGAGACTAATATAACATTAGTCCCAGACTTCACGCAGTCCATGGACTCAATTGATCAACATAAAAAATATGGCCAAAGTCCCGAGTCCAAAAAAAAAGGGGGGTGTACTTTCTGTTAGGTAAAAATGCTAATTTTAAATTGATAATTAGTGCTAGAATGTGTTCTTTGTATAGCAGTCATCAATGATTCCAGGAATCTACACAGTTTTATCCGATATCTAATAAATGTCATTTATTACCTCCCTTGTCAAATTTTTTGGTTTCATAAATAATGGGCGTAAGATGTTTTTGTTCATACTTCAATATCCAAATTTGTTGGAATATTATGCATTTTTTTTAATGTACTGTCTGAAGCAATATCTTTGGATATTGAACGATACATTTAGTTTTGTTGAATTTAAAAATAAATGATTATAGCTTTTTAATAAAATTTTGATCAACATATTAGTTCTTCTTGCAAATGCATGCATTGATTACTGTGAAAATTTGCAAAAAATATTTGGAATATGATGAATATCATTATACTACAAGGTAATGGAAAATAAATCTGTTTGAGATTTCAGAAATAATATACTGAAGCTTTCTATTGGATCATAATTACTTAGTATTTCCTTACTAAGCAATATTTATTTTACTAAGTAAACATTCATTATTTTACTAAGCATAATTTACTAGTAAATTTTACTTAACAAACGGCTATTAGTAATGTTCATTTACTTAGTAAAAATAGATTGCTAGTAAATAATTACTGAGTATATCAGTTTTACTAAGTATTTGGAATTACTTAGAATTACTAACCATGATTGGCAATTACTTGAAATAGTGAAAAATATAATTACTAAGAATAAGTGTTACTTATTTTAAGGAATTTTAAGTAATATTTTTGTAGAGTGCATGCCATCTAGTACTCAAAATTGGTACAAATTTACTGAAAATATGCAACAATAGGGATATCGAAAGTATGCGATATGGTGTTAATGCCATCTAGTACTCAAGTTTGGTGCAAATTTACTGAAAGTGTGCAACAGTAGGAAAATCGATAGTATGCGATATGGTGTAAATGACATCTAGTACTCAGATTTGGTACAAATTTACAGAAAATATGCAACAATAGAGATATCGATATTATACGATATGGTGTAAATGCCATCTAATAGTCAAATTTTGCACAAATCTACTGAAAACATGCACCAATATGGATATAAATAGTTTGAGATATGATTTAAATGCCATTGAGTACTCAAATTTGGTGCAAATATACTGAAAACATGCAACAATAGGGATATCTATAGTATGTGATATGGTGTAAATGCCATCTTATACTCCAATTTGGCACCAATTTACTGAACACATGCAACAATAGGGATATTGATAATATGTGATATGGTGTAAATGCCATCTAGAACTCAAATTTGATGCAAATTATACTGAAAGTATGCAACAATAGGGATATCCATATTACGCGATATGATGTAAATTCCACCTAGTACTCATATTTGGTAAAAATATGCTGAAAATATGCAACAGTAGGGATATTGATAGTATGCGATATGATGTACATGCCATGAATACTCAAATTTGGTACAAATTTACTGAAAATATGCAACAATAGGGATTACGATAGTATGCGATATGATGTTCATGCCATCTAGTAGTCACATTTGGTACAAATTTACTGAAAACATGCAGCAATAGGGATATCGATAGTATGCGATATCATGTAAATGTCATCTAGTACTCAAATTTGGTACAAATTTACTGAAAATATGCAACAATAGGGATATCGTCAGTATGCAATATGATGTAAATGCCATCTAGTACTCCAATTTGGTACAAATTTAATGAAAACATGGAACAATAGGGGTATCGTCAGTATGCAATATGATGTAAATGCCATCTAGTACTCAAATTTGGTACAAATTTAATGAAAACATGCAACAATAGAGATATCGATAGTATGCTATATGGTGTAAATTCCATCTCGTACTCAGATTTGGTACACATTTACAGAAAATATGCAACAATAGGGATATTGATAGTATGCGATTTGGTGTAAATGCCATCTAGTACTCAGATTTGTTACAAATTAACTGAAAATATGCAACAATAGGGATATCCATAGTATGCGATATAATGCACATACCATCTAGTACTCAAATTTGGTACAAATTTACTGAAAATATGCAACAATAGGGATATTGATAGTATGTGATATGATGTAAATGTCATCTAGTACTCAAATGTGGTACAAATATACTGAAAGCATGCAGCAATAGAGATATCGATAGTATGCAATATGGTGTAAATGCCATCTAATTCTCATATTTGGTACAAATTTACTGAAAATGTGCAACAATAGGGATATCGATATTATACGATATGGTGTAAATGCCATCTTCTAGTCAAATTTGGCACAAATTACTGAAAATATACACCAATAGGGATATAGATAGTTTGAGATATGATATAATGCCATTTATATATATATATATATATATATATATAAACTTTCAGTATGAACAATGTGAATAGCACTAGTATAAATACTGTTTATATTTCAACTCTATCCGAGTCTTTCTCAAAACAACAAAATATATGATAAAACAATAAACTATTTACAAAAAACTACACTACAAAACTTAATTAAATAGGTAAACTACATTTCGGAGACTGAAGGCGTGACCTCAATTATAGTGATGTGAAAAAAATATTTCCTGTTGTTTTTTAATTTTTTTAACGCTGGTATTCTTTGCATTTATTGATCTATAACCCTGATGTTAAGACTGGGTTTTAAACGATCAATCCAATAGCTTTTTTTTTGTTTATATATGTATATATATATATAGTACTCAAATTTGATGCAAATATACTGAAAGATGCAACAATAGGGATATCGATAGTATGCAATGATGTGTAAATGCCATCTAATACCCAAATTTGGTACAAATTTACTGAAAATATGCAATAATAGGGATATCGATATTATAGGATATGGTGTAAATGCCATCTAAGTAGTCAAATTTGGCACAAATTTACTGAAAATATGCAACAATAGAGATATCGATATTATACGATATGGTGTAAATGCCATCCAACAGTCAAATTTGTCACAAATTTACAGAAAATATGCAACAATTGGAATATCGATATTATGCGATATGATGTTAATGCCATCTAGTGTTCAATTTTAGTATAAATTTACTGAAAATATGCAACAGTTCGCATATTTATAGTATGCGATATGCCATCTAGTACTCAAATTGAAACGAATTTACTGAAAATATGCTACAATGGCGACATCGATAGTATGTGAAATGCTGTAAGGCACGGACCACTTGATTTTCAGGGGGGGGGGGG
>MJUU01012830.1:0-24992 GCA_002080025.1 Modiolus philippinarum | reverse complement strand
GAGCACTTGGTTGCCATGGAAAGAAAACCAAAGAGATATTTTTTTTTTTTTTTGAAAAATTGAGTTTTCTGATAGAAAATAAGGAATTTTGAGAAATATATATTACATAGCTTATAAGGGGAACCCCTGCCTAATTTTTTTTGGAAAGGGTCTCAAATTGGTTGCAATGGACAAAAGGGCACTTTGTTTGCCATGAAAAGAAAAGCAGAAACATATTTTTCGTTGAAAAATTGAGTTTTCTGATAAAAAATAAGGAATTTTGAGAAATATATATTACAAAGCTTATAAGGGGAACCCCTGCCCAAATTTTTTTTGGAAATGGTCTGAAATTGGTTGCAATGGACAAAAGAGCACTTTCTTGCCATGGAAACAAAACCGGAAACATATTTTTTGGTTGAAAAATTGAGTTTTCTGATAAAAAAATGAATTTTGAGAAATATGTATTACATAGCTCATAAGGGAAACTCCTGCCCAATTTTTTTTTTTGGAAAGGGTTTGAAATTGGTTGCAATGGACAAAAGAGCACTTGGTTGACATGGAAGGAAAACCAAAAGCATAATTTTTCTGATGAAAAATTGAGTTTTCTGATAAAAAATAAGAAATTTTGAGAAATATATATTACATAGGTTATAAGGGGAACCCCTGCCTATTTTTTTTTTTTTGGAAAGGGTCTGAAATTGGATGTAATGGACAAAAGAGCACTTAGTTGCCATGGGAACAAAACCAGAAACATATTATTTTTTTTTTTTGGAAAATCTGGTTTTCTGATTGAAAAAGGAGGAATTTTGAGATATGGATTACATAGGTTATAAGGGGAATCCCTGCCCAATTTTTTTTCTTGAAGGAGTCTCGTAATGCCTTGAAGTCCGATACGGGAGTTCGTTGGGGAGACTTTTGTGTTTCGCTTGCGAACACAGTTATCACTTGTTATTCTTCCATGTTTCTTTATTCTCGTCCTGATGAACTTGTCCGCAGCAGATCTCAGAAACCATTGAACCCAGAAGTTTCAAACTTGGTAGCATATTAGCCCTATGTATCTAGATTTGCAATCATTAAACATTCTTTAAAGGGGGGTCCATTAAGGGTACTTTTGGGGGTATTAAAAGGGGATGGGGTAGTCCTATAGTAACCCTATGGGAAAATGAAATTTTGAATGATTTTCATCATATTTTTCACTGTTTCTCAAAAAGTAGAAACACTAGCTCCATGAAACTTCATGGGAAAGTTGAGGGTCATGTAAGGAAGGGTTCCACAGCATTGGAAATTTAAAAATAACTACCGTTGCCATGGAAACCATACCAAAAAATGGAAATTTTGGGAAAATAGTAGTTTCTGTTGATAATAGTATTTTAATTACAGCAATATGTATTACTTAGATTATAAGGGGAACCCCTGCCCAAATTTTTTTTGGAAAGGGTCTGAAATTGGTTCCAATGGACAAAAGAGCACTTTGTTGCCATGGAAAGAAAACCAGAAACATATTTTTTGTTGAAAAATTGAGTTTCCTGATAAAAAATCAGGAATTTTGAGAAATTTATATGACGTAGCTTATAAGGGGAACCCCTGCCCCAATTTTTTTTTTTTGGAAAGGGTCTCAAATTAGTTCCAATGGACAAAGGAGCACTTTGTTGCCATGGAAAGAAAACCAAAAAGATATTTTTTGTTGAAAAATTGAGTTTTCTGATAAAAAAAGGAATTTTGAGAAATATATATTACATATCTTATAAGGGGAACCCCTGCCCAAATTATTTTTTGGAAAGGGTCTGAAATTGGTTGCAATGGACAAGAGTGCACTTTGTTGCTATGGAAAGAAAACCAGAAAAATATTTTTTGGTTGAAAAATTGAGTTTTCTGATAAAGAATAAGGAATTTTGAGAAATATATATTGCATAGCTTATAAGGGGAACTCCTGCCCAAATTTTTTTGGAAAGGGTCTGAAATTGGTTTCAGTGGACAAAAGAGCACTTTGTTACCATGGAAAGAAAACCAGAAACATATTTTGTGTTGAAAAAATTGAGTTTTCTGATAAAAAAAGGAAATTTTGAGAATTATGTATTAAATAGGTTATAAGGGGAACCCCTCAGCAAATTTTTTTTGGAAAGGGTCTGAAATTGGTTGCAATGGACAAAAGAGCACTTGGTTGCCATGGAAAGAAAACCAGAAGCAGATTTTTTTGTTGAAAAATTGAGTTTTCTGATAAAAAATAAGGAATTTTGAGAAATATATAATACATAGCCTATAAGGGGAACCCCTGCCCAAATTGTTTTTGGAAAGGGTCTGAAATTGGATGTAATGAACAAAAGAGCACTTTGTTGCCATGGAAAGAAAACCAGAAGCAGATTTTTTGTTTAAAAATTGAGTTTTCTGATAAGAAAAGAGAATTTTGAGAATTGTGTATTAAATAGGTTATAAGGGGAACCCCTGCCCAAATTTTTTTGGAAAGGGTCTGAAATTGGTTGCAGTGGACAAAAGAGCACTTGGTTGCCATTGGAAGAAAACCAGAAGCAGATTTTTTGTTGAAAAATTGAGTTTTCTGATAAAAAAAATAAGGAATTTTGAGAAATATATATTACATAGCTTTAAGGGGAACCCCTTCCCAAATTTTTTATGGAAAGGGTCTGAAATTGGATGTAATGGACAAAAGAGCACTTTGTTGCTATGGGAACAAAACCAGAAACATATTTTTTTTTTTGGAAAATCGGGTTTTCTGATAAAAAAGGAGGAATTTTGAGATATGTATTACAAAGGTTATTAGGGGAATTCCTGCCCAAATTTTTTTCTTGAAGGAGTCTCGTTATGCCTTGAAGTCCGATATGGGAGTTCGTTTGGGAGACTTTTGTTTTTCGCTTGCGAAAACAGTTATTACTTGTTATTATTCTTCTTTCTTAATTCTCGTCCGGATGAACTTGTCCGAAACGGATCTCAGGGACCATTTGACCTAAAGCTTTCAAACTGTGTAGGATGTTAGCCCCTATATATTTAGTTGTGCAACATCCACAAATTTTTCAGAAAAGGGTGTATTAAAGGTACATTTGGGGGGCTCAAATAGGGGTGGGGTCCTCCATGTTAACCCTATGGTAAAATGAAATTTTGAATTTTTTTCACCATTTTTTCACTGTATCTTGAAAACTAGAAACTGTAACAACATGAAACGTCATAGGAAAGATGTTAATCATGTAAGAAAGGGTCCCATAGAATTAGAAATTTCAAAATTAGTACGGTTGTCATGGAAACAATACAAAGAAATTGAAATTTTGAGAAATCACATTTATTGTTGATAATTGTATTTTCATTACAGCTATATGTATTATTAGGTTATAAGGGGAACCCCTGCCCAATTTTTTTTACATCAAGGTATGAAATTCATTGTTATGGATAATGGAGCATTTGGTTGCCATGGAAACCAAGCCAGAAAGCTATAATTTTAAAATTAGTACTGTTGCCATGGAAACAATACAAAAAAATTGAAATTTTGAGAAAACACGTTTATTTTTGATAACTGCATTTTCATTACAGCTATATGTATTATTAAGGTTATAAGGGGAACCCCTGCCCAAATTTTTCTTAAATCAAGGTATGAAATTCATTGTTATGGATAATGGAGCATTTGGTTGCCATGGAAACCAAGCCAAAAAGCTATATTTTTGAGAAAAACATGTTTTAATCTGTGTGTTATGTTTTGATTTCAACTACATGTATAAAGTAAATTACAAGGGGAACCCCTGCTCAAATTGTTTTTGAAAGGGGGTTTTTAAATGCACAGGAAACCGATATGGGAGTTCGTTTGGGAGACTTTTGTGTTTCGCTTGCGAACACAGTTATAACTTGTTATTCTTTCTTTCTTCCAAACATTTTGTCCACGTATTTTCTCAAAGATGACAGGACAGAATTCCTTCATACTTGGCACAAAGTTGGACCACCTTGAGAAGATGTGCATGCACCACCAAAAATTTTCAAAATGGCACCGGTTGCCATGAAAATGGCCAAAAAGGCGGGAAAATCAAAGTGCTCAGAATTGAAGGAAAATTTACAGAAAAGTTGCTTAGGATATGGGGGAAAGGGTTCCGGTGTCCAAGACTTCAATATGGCACCGGTTGCCATGGAAATGGCAAAAAGGCGGGAAAATCAAAGTGCTCATAATTGGATGAAAATTTACAGAAAGGTTGCTTAGGACATGAGGGAAAGGTTTCTGAAGTCCAAGACTTCAATATGGCACTGGTTACATGGAAGCGACAAAAAAGACGGGAAAATCAAAGTGCTCAGAATTGGATGAAAATTAAGAGGAAGGTTGCTCAGAACATGGGGAAAACGTTTCCAATGTCCAAGACTTCAAAGTAATGTCCGTTGCCATGGAAACAGAAAAAAGCAGGAAAATTGAAAGTGCTCAGAATTGAATGAAGATCTACAGACAGGTTGCAAACGATGTGTGGAACTATCTGGAGGGGTGCATGAAAGGATTTTTTTTTTAAAAATGGCTGCCATTTCTGACTTTGTCCGATTTCAATGAAATTTGATTTCTAGGTAGATTTTGATACTGCAAATAAGATGGAATCATCGAATTGGCTGTCAGGGGCAACATCAGCTATTGCTTGCAATTGCAAATCTAGTTCATTATTATTATTCATTATTATTGTTGATTCTTTCTTCCACCTCTTTTTGTCAACACAGGTTCTCAATGATGCCTGGACAGAATTCATTCATATTTGGTACAAAGTTGATTCACCTTATGAAGTTGTACCCCCACCAAAAAAATTTCAAAATGGCTGCCATTTCCAAGATGGCGGCCAAGTTACGTCAACATTTGAAATTTTTCCGATTTCACTGAAAATCATAAAAATCTCAAACCTGCCTTGACAGAATGAATTCATATTTGGCCAAAAGCTGAATCCCCATAAGAAGATGGGCATGCAACAAAATAATTTTGAAAATCGCCGACATTTCCAAGATGGCCGCCGACATACATCTATTAATTTTAACATTGACCGATTTCAACAAAAAATGATTTCTAGGTAGATTTTGACACTGCGAACAAGATGGAATTATAGAATTGGCTGTCAGGGGCGACATCAGCTATTGCTTGCAATTGCAAATCTAGTTTTTCTTGTTCTTCTTCTCTTTCCGCCTGAAATTTGTCCGACAATTTTCTCGGAAACTAATGGTCGGATCTTGACCAAACTTAACATGAAGATTGATCCTTATCCCGAAAGATGCAAACAGGTCTTGGAATTTTCAAAACGGCACTGGTTCCCATGAAAATGGCAAAAAAGGCGGGAAAATGAAAGCGCTCAGATTTGGATGAAACTTTACAGGAAGGTTGCTTGGGATATGGGGAATATGTTTCTGGTGACCAAGATTTCAGATTGCCACCCGTTGCCATGGAAATGGCAAAAAAGGCGGGAAAATGAAAGTGCTCAGAATTTATTGAAACTTTACATGAAGGTTGCTAAGGACATGGGGAGTTGGTTTCTGGTCTCAAAGACATCAAATTGGCACCGGTTGCCATGGAAATGACAAAAAAGGCGGGAAAATCAATGTGCTCTGAATTGGATGAAATTTTACAGAAAGGTTGCCTAACAAATTTAGAATTGGCTTCTGAACTTCAAGACTTCAAAATGCCGACCGGTGCTATGGAAATGGTAAACAATCGGGAAAATCAAAATATTTAGAATTGGTTGAAACTTTACAGAAAGGTTACCTTCGGTATGGGAAAATGGTTTCTTGTGTCATAGACTTCAAACTGACTTCCGTTGCCATGGAAACAGAGCAAAAAAGTGGAAAACTCCTAAGTATTCAGAATTGAATTAAACTCTACAGACAGGTTGCGTAGGTTGTGTGGAAGTGAATTGTAGCCCTCTTTTCTGATATGGGAGCTCGTTTGGGAGACAATTGTATCAGCATCGATATCCTGATACAATTATAATTTTTTATAATTGTTTTTACCATTTCCACAGAGAAAAGACATTTTCATTACCGACAAATGTGAAGGCTCGAGTCAGAACTGCAGACATTAGATCTTCAATAGTTCCAGTTGTAACCTGGAAACCAAGTAAGAGGGGTAAAAGTAAAGGTATGTTGCTTAATTCAACACGTCAGCTTTTGATACATTTAGTTCTAGGGAATTCATTGTTCTTTAGGAACCTTAGGAAATTTTTAAGTCTTTAAAAATAACTTATTATATACATCTTTTGAATTTCACGTTTTCAGGATTATTCTACGTATAACAGAAAACGCTGACTCTGTCTAGTTCAAGTGTCTTACTTCATAATGTCTTGTAAAGATTTCTACAAAGCACTGTCTTGATTTCAAAACCTTTATATTTATTGTAGAGTTCCATATTCAAAAAAGGATTCATCAATCGGCACCAACATACTTTATTTAATTATTAGTTCCATTTGTTTACCGACAATATGATATTTCGTTTAACCAATGAACTATTTCAACTATCATTTTTATTTAGGAAATAAAATTGTCGCTTTAAAAACTCCATTTTTAGCAGTAATCTGGCTTCAATATTCGCAGCACCTTGTACTACACTTAATTCCTCCGTCACGGTTTCCTGGCATGCTTTGTATAGTTTAAAGTAAATACTTTGTCCTCTATTATTCGATCGATGCATTTTTAATCAAAACACAACTATTATTTTTACTTCAGGAAATCACAAATTCTTCACTTTAATGATGGTGACTGGTTCTGTTGACTCAGAATATATAGTCACAGACTGGGTGGTGACTAACATCCGTAACGGACATGTTTCTACTGGCATAACAATCAAAGAATACAACGGACCTGAGTTATTGTCTACCGATGACAACAAAATTTATTTCCTGCTTTATGCTCATCGGAATCCGATTGATGTACTTTCGATCAAAAGATACATACGAGACAGGTATTTATACGATAACTTTTTATAATGCTTCCTTAAACCAGATGATAAAATTAAGTGTTTTATAGATACATTGCCATTTAGATTCCTTGTTACATTTATATGAAGGAAAACTTTGGTTAGGGTATGCATTTATAGGTGGTAAAAATCAAATCAAATCGAATGGAACAAACTGATTACCATCAGACACAAAACCACTCCTTTCAACAACGAAAGGAATCTCCATTGCTTTTTAAATGGCACATATATTGAAAATCGCACTTGTCTTATTAGCATTTAAGTATTCTACGGTACAATATGATAATATCAACAGATATGTACTTAGTATGTAGAGTGTGAAAATACTATCACAAACATGTTGCACGTTTAGAAGGATTTTCAAGATAAAAAAAATGTATAGGACGACAACAATCGCATTAAAGTGGTACATTTTCTAAATACATTTTCAAAAAAAAAGCATCAGTAGAATGTCAAAGTAACTATGTCTGTGGTTATTACAAAAAACGAATTCTAGACTCAGGGCAAAAACGAGCAAAGACAATGCCCTGAGCAGCTACAAATTATGGAAACAAGAAAACACATGCAGAATTATAAGGCTTTATGGCGTGGATTTCAATAAAAACCGAGAGTGACATCAGGTACTCAGGAAGGAAAGGAATTTCGTACCCCGCATTCGACAATCTTACAATTGTCTTGTCTCAGAGTATTGAAAAAATCCCGCCTTAATTAAGACATTTGTATAGCAGAGCAAATCCAACCAGAAAAGTAAATAGATTGTTTTTAGATATTTCAAGTTAAAAATATAGCAGAAAATACTTTATCGGACTTTTATACAGCACTATTTTGACCAACTTCAAATTGAAAAAACAATTCTATTTTTTTTTAATTTACATGTATATCAACAGACTTTTGCAAGCGTGCTTTATAAGACTTCAGTGAGAAACTGGAGTTATTGGGGAAATGTTTTAACTGTGAATTGGATGATAAAATTTCTAGAATTCAAAGGTCAGTTAAAATTCAAAACCCTCACATAACAAAAAGATTCAAGGATTATGACTCTCAGTTTGTAGAAGCATTCGACATTCTTGAGTTACAATTCAAAAGTTGACTATTTTTGCACATGGATCATACTTATTTCTTGTCTATATGTCACTTTAAAATGCAAAAAGGTGACATGTACAACATTCTATCAACTTCTAGTTATATTTTATTTGTCATAAGAATTATAAGCAGGTACTCAAAAAAGGACACCTTTATCATGAATCGTATTAAAAAATGTCATATGAAAAAGAAAGGAAAAGGGGTAAATGTCCAGGAGACAACATCCCATATTCAGGTTAAAGCGACCCGAAACAAAGGGGGTCACCGTACGGTCTTTAACACAGTGAGGAACCTCACACCATATAGCAAGCCCTAAATGACCCCAAGAGGGTAAAAAAAGTGGATAAATCAATAAAACATGTCTTTTTAATAAGAAATAATTTTCCTAATATGTAGTTCTGTTGACTGTAATCCAGTTCGTCAAATTGTTACACTATTTTTTGCAATTTACATTGAGAAATGTTTTGAATAAAATATTCTTTATAAATAGGAGTAATAATAAAATTACCGAACAGAGTTGTCAAAAGCCAAGTCCGTGAGACAAAAAGGAAAATCAGGTGGAAACCACTGGAAAAACTGTCGACCGCAATGGTCCTGACTTGGTATGGGTATTTCAAAAGAAATGGTGGGTTAAACCGGTTAACCTCCCCTTCCATTAGTGTTCCAGTAATGTCCGGTATCTGTAATTGTTATTGAAAGGTTGTAGACAGTGAAAAGAAATAATAATCCTAGCATTAAGTCAAAAATGAATCTTAAATCAAAGATCGGACCGAAACTTCAAATTTTTCCACAAGGGACTGATATCTATTTAAGAACTTAATGATCGTCTGAAAAGGAATTTTGTGAACCCTTGATTAATAAAGGGTGTCGTCGACGGAGATAACTGACAAAGCATTTCAAAAGAAAAGGTTGGAGTTTTCATTCTAATGACAATTTTTTTTATTCTTATATAATGTTCAATCGATAACCCCTCCATACAAAACTAAGATTTTAATAAAAATCCTTATATAATATTTTACGAAAGGATATGGGGTAAATGAACATAAGACTGACTTTGGAAAAGTAAATAATAAAGTTGACACCAAAGAGATTGCGTATACTGCAAGTGCGCGTCTTTGGAATAAACATTATTAGTATTTTGTTGTTTATGTGTAAATATGAAGCCAATGTGCGTCATCTTAATGGCATATGACAGAAAGTTTTATATACAATTTTAATTGTAAAGTATTTTTTTAAGGAATAGAGTAGATGTAAATTCGTTGATTAAAGACAACAGCATGACATTGGTATCATCGAACTACATGTTGGTGAATGAAGACGAATACTCCCGTTATAGACAAGTTGTTGTACACAGAAAATCAGAGTCAGAAGTGTGCTTAAGTGAGCCCGGTTATCCAGAAGCTTGCAGAGAGAATTATAATGCGTTTCAATATTCTGTTCTCCAGAAATAGAAATATTGTTTGAAACTTGTGTGTATGCATAACTGTAGTATCTTTTGATATTCTGGATATCAATGAATATATGGTTTCTGTGGTGTTCATGACATGTTCGATTATTTGTATTTGTGTTTGTCATGTTATAATGTGACTTTATTTTAAACATTTCCGGATTTTGATTTTCTGAATAGTATTAAGGCCTGTCGGTTCGTTCATTTGTTTTTCGTTTATTATAGTGTCTCATGTCATGAGTCTTATCTAATAAAAAAATAAATTCATTTTCAATTATCCATTAGTGTTTTAGGACAGTTTCACTCTTTGTTTGGATTACTGTTCAATTTTTTTTTCATTCTTTTACATTCGCCCTTGCTCTGGGTATTATGTCGCATTTTATTTTGCACCATCTGGCAAGGTATGCAATGCAATCTTGTTTCAAAGAAGGTCAAATCATGACCCCATATCGATGACCCGTACTATAAATACCCGGAAACCACATCAACGTGTATCATCCGTACACAGGATATACATGTAGGTACCAAGACTGGTTTTCGTTTAAATTTCAATGATGGTTACCATTAGTGTACGTGGATCCAGTTTATAGCTACTTAGTACCTATAGACTGGTTTCTACTGGTACTCCCGTACACGTCTGGTAGATTTCATTGCAATATAAAGGAAAACCAGTCCTGGTACCTATATCCTGTGTACGGATGATACACGGTGCACATGTAATCGGCCAAAATGTAACAAGGATATTTGGAATGCCGTAGGCCACGCTATCCACAAAAAATATTTAGCACTGCAAGATATTCAAAAATTTATGTCTTAAGGCCTAATTCTTCTTGTAAATTTAGCAGATAAAATTGCTAAGGGAAAAGATTACAGAATTGTTGGGCAATGCCATAAGTTTACTTCGTCATACTTTTCTTTTGTTGTCTCAAAGGAGACGTCAGAGTTTAAGGAACTACATACATGACCGTTATGGTAAGATATGTTCATCAGTTGTGCCAATAACCACCCAGCTATTTGGGAAACACTTCTTTCTAAGCTTAAGGAGGTCGGTGATATCACCAGATATCCCATTGGAAAATACAAAACGACTTATAGACGTGGGGGATCTAGCTTTCGTGGTGGTTATAACCAAAATAAGGGTAATTCAAATTTAAACTTCAAGGGCCCTGTTTTCAAAGGCAGAGAGGTGGACAGGGCTTCAGAGGTCGGTTGCCAAGTAACCAGACACCTGTAGTACAGAGATGCATTGTGCCCCTGATGGCTCAAGGCCAGTATCATCCACTCAGAGGGGAAGACCAAGACGTCAGTATTAGATCACAATGTTACACAGAAGGTGAGAACTTTAGATAGTGACAACTGGATTTGCTATACTAATTACAAGAGGATTTTAGACACCATTAAAGGGTACAAAATTGAATTTTCTGAATTACCTTTTCAAGAACACATACCAATAGGGATCCCTTTCCCCAAAGATCAAGCATTTCTTGTACCTGAAGAAGTTACAAAATTACTTGTTAAAGGAGCAATTGAGAAAGTTAAACCTATGGATGATCAGTTTGTTTTTAACTTTGTTTATTGTACCAAAAAAGGATGGCTCTCTTAGACCAGTCATACAATTACGTTGTCTCAATGAATTTGTAGAATACCATCACTTTAAACAGGAAAACCTATCGCTTGCTAAAGACTTAATTCAGGAAAATGATTTTTGACCAAAATTGATTTACAAGATGCCTATTTTCACATCAAAATTCATCCAGAGTTCAGGAAATACTTGTGTTTCTCTTGGAAAAGAATTTTATACAATTTTGTTGTACTCCCTTTTGGTTTGGCCTCAACCCCCCACCGAATATTTACGAAAGTGATGCGTCCAATATTCAAAACTTTTAGACAAAATGGTGTCAGATGTTGCTTTTACATTGATGATCCCCTTTAGATGAATCAAAATTACATGAAATCTAAATTAGAAAATCAAATGGTCATCCAAAATTCGATAAACTTGGATTTACAATTAATGAATATAAGTCAATTTTGATTCCAACCCAAAAGCTTGAATTTTTTGGAGTAATAATAGATACAGTCTTGTTTAAGGTATTCCTAACAAAAGAGAAGGGAAATTTATTGGTGGTAGATTGAGTTTTCTAGAATCCACTCATCATATATTTTTTTTAGAATTATTGGCTATTTTTCTTGCTTTGAAATATTTTTTCAGTACAAACACAAATGAGCACCATCTTTGTATCAGATCAGACAATTCTTCAGCGGCATCTTACATCAATAAAATGGGGGGACATGACATCTAAATCCATGAATAAACAGTACAAATTTGGAATTGGTGTACAGCAAGAAATATCATGTTATCTGCTCAGTATTTACCAGGAATATTTTAATACAAATGCAGATTTTATGTCTAGACTGCAATTTTCTGAGTCTTGTGAATGGTCAATAAAACATGACATTTTTCACAGAATTTGTGACCATTTTTTAAGACCTGGTATTGATTTATTTGCTTCCAGGCTAAATTGAAAAAGTAGATAAATTTGCTTCATGGAATTTTGACCATGAAGCACAATTTTCAGATGCCTTTTCAATATCTTTGGCAAATTTTCAGCCTTACTTCCCCCTTTCCATGTTATAGCTAAGGTTTTAAATAGAATTGCAGAAGATAATGTGAGCAAAGCTATATGAACCCCACACAAGCATGGTTTTCTGTTGTAATGTCTTGTTTGATTTCTATTCCTGCCAGAATACCAAAGCACAAGGATCCCCGAACTTCATCACGTACAGGGGATTTACACCCGTTGAACAAGAAAATGACTGATTGCTTGTGCTGTATCAGGAAATCGCTCCAGATCCTCCACAGAGGAATTTCAGCTAACACTGCCTCCATTATCACATCATCCTGGAGGCCTGTCACTAACAAACAATACCAATTTTGCTGGAGAAAATGGATTTTTTGGTGTGAACAACGGAAAATTAATTTCTTTAGAGCGACTGAAATAGATGTCAATAATTTTTTGTCTTTTCTAATTGACTTACATTCAAGTTTACGTCCGAGTTCATATCTCAGGTACTGTACATGTAAGATTACCTAACATTGCATTTGCATGCATCTTAAGTGGAAGGTCGGCATTCAAAAACCAATTAGGTCAAAATGTAAGTCAATCAAGCAGAAAATGTAGGTCAAAGTAATCGTATTTTCCCTTGATGCTGACCTATCGCCTATACAGATCTATGTAATTGTACATGGCAGATACATCTTACCTTGCAAGTGCATGCCTCTGTGGTAGTAGGTCAGCGAAGGAGTAGAGATGAGAAGGGCCATTTTCCGCACGATTGACTTACATTCAAGATTACGCTTGTTATTTACCTAGTTGCAAAACATTTGCCTTTAAATTGATAGAAAACTATAAAATATGTTTTTAGACAACAGTAACTTCGGTATTTAGTTTTTTTGTTACCACTGCGTCGATGCCTCTGTTGGTGAACTGTTAGTCCCCGAGGTTATTCTTCAGCCCACTAGTCAGTACCTCGGTGCTGACCCGAAAGCCGATTCTGTTTGGAACCTAGCAATATCTAAATTTTTGTAAATTTTGTTGAAAACTAAGGAGAATCTCCCTCACGCAAAGCTGTGTCCATAACTTATTTTGGTTTTACTTTTAGGTCATATTGGTTATTTGTTCTCTATCAGTTTATAAACATCTTTGATTTTATGCTTTTCCAAACGTTTAGATTTTATCAGCACTGAAGAGACATAAGTTGTAGAAATGCGCATAAACAAAAATTAAATTAACAGTAACTTCGGTTTTTAGTTATTTGTTACCACTTGGTCGATGCCTTACTGGTGGACTGTAATTCCTCGAGGGTATTCACCAGCCCAGTAGTCAGTACTACGGTGCTGACCCGAAAGCCGATTCTATTTGGTACCTTGCAATTTTTGCAGCGAGCATAACCAAGTTCGTGGGCCCAATTCAAAATAAAAACCAAGTGTTGATCTATATTTTAATTAGCCGGTGAACAAATTGGTAAAAACCTGACAAATACAATATTAAACAATCATAAGTTGTGTGTCCAAAATAATGAGAATTTATAGTCCACTTATGCTACCATAACTATGAGTAAAATGTCAACATATTTAAATACATAATAATTTGCATAAATAAACACAAATATGACGTGTGTCTGTGAAATATCACACATAAGGTTCCAGTATATTAACGGATAAATACAGTAGAATTGCTGTAATACACGGAATAAGTGTTCCATAATTATATCTGGATGTATTTAAATGTCGCTAATTGCTCGCCATACATTCTATATTTATATGAATTATGCAACTGAATAACGATTGTTTATCTTCCTCTTCTAGACGGAAATAATACATTAAAACTTCGAAATACTGTGATGAAAGTTGTAAATATAATTAAAATCAACAGTTGTACGTTTCTGTGTGAGATGAATATTCCGTTAACGTAGATATTTATAGCAAATTATGCAATCAACGTGTACAGCTGATATTTACAATAAACTGTTGTGTAGTTACGTTACATGGATCAATCTTCATCCAAACATAATGAAAATATAATGTAAAACTTACACTGTTATTGAACTAGGTCCTTAGTTCCGAAGTTATTGGACATCAATATTGTCGTGTCACTGATTTGATTAACCCGAGAAAGATTGAGTCGGTAAACGAAAAACCAAGAGGTGTCATTCGGTCCCGGGTATTCGGTGTATTTGGAATTTTTCAAATAATAAACATAAGGATAAATTTAGTTGTAACAATATACTAATTGTGACAATACACTCCCCGTCTGATATCTACTTGATATCACTATTCTTTTAAATAAACAACAGAAACTTATTATACATTCACAATATTCATTGAATATAATTATTCACACTTTATATACAATCTTCCACCAGAAGAATTATCTCGGTGATCGGCCGAGTCTACACTGTCGGCTTTCCGTTGACCATTAAACGGACTTCTACTTTCCTGGCGTGATCATCGGACATTTGTATTGCGTTGACAATTCTTCCAATTGGCCATTCATTACGGCATAAACTTTTGTCCTTTACGAGAACGACGTCGTCGGTCCTCAAATCATGTTGACTGTCGATCCACTTCTGCCTCCGTTGTAGTTGAGGACGATATTCTTTTCTCCATTTAGACCAGAACATGCTGGCTAACGCTTGCACTCGTTTCCATTCATTCCGGTACAAGTCTTTCCTGTCTGTTGATTCAGGGATAAACTTGTGTTGAGTCTTTTGTGTCAACAGCATAGCTGGAGTTAATATCAGTGGTGACTCAGGATCAGTTGATACAGGCGTAAGTAGCCTTCAGTTGATAATGGCGCAAACTTCGCCCATAAATGTGTTGAGCACATCATGCGTTAATGTGTGTCCTGTAGATCCAAGGAACATAGAGTCTAATATTCATGGTAATCATACGCTCCCAAGCTCCACCCATATTGGACGAGTGAGGAGGATTGAAAATCTAGGATGTTCTGGAGTCTGACAAGTAACGTTTGACTGGCCCATCTTCCACGTTGGTCGGGTTTACATTTAAGTCATTTACAGCTCCAATAAGGTTGGTTCCACGGTCAGACCTAAATATCTTTACTTCTCCTCTTATCGATGTGAAACGTTTGACTGCATTGATAAATGCAGAGGAGCTATGTGGATTGCTCTGTTTACTAAACAAGTAAACAAGATGGCCCAGCGTTTGGAGTTAGCATATCCACCACGTGTTTTTCTTGTGACTATCGTCAAAGGTCTAAAGGCGTCCACTCCTACATTTGTGAAAGGAGGTGCTGGATCAAGACGATCCTCAGGCAAGTCTGCCATAATCTGACATTCTTCTTTATCTCTTAGTTTACGGCAGGTAACGCAGTGAAGAATTAGAGAGGATATCAACCGTCTAATTCCAGTTATCCACCAACTGCAGATCGAATTGCACCATCTGTTAGGTGACGACCTTGATGTTTGGTCTTCTCATGGTAGTGCCTCACTAGAAGAGTGGCAATGTAGTGACGTCCGGGTAGAATTACAGGCATCTTTTCTTTAATACCAAAGTCTGATTTAGCAATACGTCCTCCAACTCTTAAAAGTCCCTTTTCATCCAAATATGGATTGAGATTGGCAATTGGACTTCTTTTGTCAATAGGTTTCTTGTGACTAATACAATCTATTTCTTCTTCGTAAACTTCACGTTGTACTGATGATATAACGAAGTCTTCTGCCTCTTGAAGTAAAGTGTTGCCAGGTTCGAGCTTTGAACTCCCGTTCAAATATAAACGGGACGAACGTTTCAGGAATGCAGTTCCACGTATTAGGGCACTCCAGTTTGAGAAGTGTGTGAATCTCTCAGTCCCTATGTTGGGGTTGTCTGCTGTTGCGAGCGTTTTGGCAACAGAGATCTCTGAAGAAACATGAGGACGAATCTCACTATCATCGTCGGGGTCTACAAGCTGGTATACGACCCCAGAGTTCTGACTGGGTTCACAAGTGGGAAGGCGTTTAGGTCCTAACAAACACCCACTATTATGAATATCACTAGCTGGCAGTGATCTTGTGGCTGCATCAGCAGGGTTTTCACATAATTCCATCGTTCTGGACTGCTGAACTTTCGTATTCTCTCTACTCTATTCCCAACATAAATATAAAATCTTCTGGTGTCGTTTCAGATGTAACCAAGTACGACCTTGCTATCTGTATATAGTATTTGACACAATCGATGGACAGGTCTAGCTGTTCTAATGCACTCTGTGCAACTTCTACTGCCAATACTGCAGCACAAAGTTCCAAACGAGGAATTGTGTGTCCATTTGTTGGAGCAACTCTAGCCTTTCCCAATACAAAAACCAATTTTGGGATTACCATCTTCATCTATTGTGCGAAGAAAAACTACTGCAGCTACTGCTTTTTCTGACGCATCTGAGTAAACATGAAGTTATTTGTTTACTGCTTGGCTGAGGTAAGTGCATAAGTACGTGGTATAAGTAATGTTTATAGTTCTTGCAGTTCGTCTCGCCAAGCTTCCCACACCGAAGCAATATCATCCGGGACTGGTTCGTCCCAATCAACTGTTGTTGAAGTCAGCTTTCGTAGAATCAGCTTTCCTTGCATGATCACTGGAGCTAAGAATCCAAGTGGATCATATATGCTGTTTATCGTAGATAATACACCTCGTCTTGTTATAGGCTTCGTGTCCAGCGATAGCTGGAATAGGAACATGTCTGTGTTGACATCCCATATTAATCCAAGGCTACGCTGGAGTGGTTTATTAATGGCTTCAAGATCTAAATCTTTCAAGTTTGTAGCTAAATCACTTGTTGGAAATGCAGACATAACATCAGCACTGCTGGATGCAAACTTGTGGAAACGGAGATTTCCGTATTTCTTCAATGCTACTTGTGTGTCTTTGACGACTTTGATGGCCTCTTCTGCTGTTGGGTATGATGTAAATCCATCATCAACATAAAAGTTTTTAGTCACAAAGTTTGTAACATCTTTGGCGTACTCTGGCTCTGCGGCCTGTACTGTCTTACGTAGCCCAAACGTTGCCACTGCTGGGGACGGACTGTTGCCGAACACATGGACTCTCATTCGGTACTCTATCAATTCCTTATCAATATCATTGTCTTTATACCATAGGAAGCTAAGGTAGTTTCTGTGATCTTCTCTCACTACAAAGCAGTGGAACATGTGTTGAACATCAGCAGTAACAGCAACCATCTCTCTCCTGAAACGTATCAGGAGTCCCAGTAAGCTGTTTGATAGGTCTGGACCAGACATCAAAACACTGTTGAGGGATACTCCGTCGAACTTTGCGGACGAATCGAACACACCCCTGATCTGCTGGGGTTTCTTGGGATGGTATACTCCAAACAACGGTAAATACCAACATTCTTCTTGTTCTTGCAATGGCGGAGCAACTTCCGCATGGTTGTTGTCTAATATCTTTGACATGAATTCTATAAAATGTTCTCTTTTGAGGGCGTTCCTCCTCAGACTGTTTTCGAGGAATTCCGCTCTTTTAACAGCTTGTTGCCTGTTGTTTGGAAGTCGTTGTCTTGGTCTCCGAAATGGTAACAGAGATACCCAACTGCCTGTGGAGTCTCTTACAAACTGGTTATCCATTTGTTTCATGAATAATTTATCTTCATACGACATTCCTGGTTTGTCGTCATCTTTTGTCTATGCAAAGATATCATATTCTGGTATGTCTACTGTTTTAGTTGCAGTATTGAAACAAGCGGGATCTGGTTCCCGTACACAAATTTTACTTTCACATGATCTTAGTGTCGTAGGTTGGCCAGATGGTAGGACAAATGTTTTCTTCACAGATAATCTGGAGCTGCATGTTGATAGTCCAGACAGATTTCTCCAATGACTACCCAGCCCAGTCTTAATTTCTGGGCAAAGGGTGATCCAGGTGGTCCATATCTATAATCTAGGACATGGTGGACTTCGGGAAGGTCTCTTCCTATGAGCAGCATTATCTTCCTGCTATCTTTAATTTGCGGGATTCTTCCAGCTATATCTTTCATATGTGGAAAGTGTACGGCAGACTCTGGTGACGGGATTTCGTCTCTGCTGCTTGGAATATAATCACATTCTACTAAAACTGGCAGTTCTAATTCTTCATGTCCGTGTAAAGATTGGACTATACATTCTTTGGCTCTTCTGCCACTGGTGGCAATACGACCTGAACAAGTGGTCAGGGTATAATTTTCTGGTTTGTCTTCAATGGTGAAGAATTAGAAAAACTCTGGTGATGCCAGGGACCTGTTACTTTGGTCATCAAGAACTGCATACATTTCAATGGTTATGTCGGGGTTGTCCCTATGATGTACTCTGACAGGTATGATCTTGGCACATGATTTGGATGTGTTATTTCCACAGATTTCTGTGCAAGACGACTTTACTGTTCTGTCAGTACTGCTGGCATTACTTGCCTCCCCGCCGTTCTGTTGTTCAGTCTCCCCGTCGAAATGTTGTCCGGGGCCAACTGAAGATGCCTTCCTGACTATGTGTAAGGCAGTGGTGTGTTGCTTGCTTCCGCGGTCTCTGCAAGACATCTTCGCCTTGCAGTCTCTGCTCCTGTGGGTTGTAGAGGCGCAACATCTAAAACAGGTTGTTTTGTTTGAGGATCTCTTTCCGCTTCTCAGTTGATTTGGACTTGAATCCTCTACATTCGTCTAATGAATGTCTTGTGTTGTGTATGACGCACCTGTCTGGTGCTCCATTCTCTGTACACTTGGGCAGGGTGCCCCTAATGTCTTTGCTGGGCTTGTCGACATCAGTCTTGTGAGATGCTACCCGGGTTTTTGCCACGGGTGGTTTTCTTCCAGAATACTTTGGAGTTGTTTCCTGTTCTTGTTCATAACAGAATCCGGGATCATTTTTGATTTTGCTCATTTCCCGAATGAATCTGGAGAATTCGGTTAATGGTGGAAATGGTACATTCTTTGACGACTTATAACTTGCGGCTCTCGTTGTCCACTTTTCTTGAAGTCCATAAGGGAGCTTACTGACAATTGGCCTTATCCCAGATGACGAATCAAAATATCCAAGAAGTGACTGGAATTTTGGATTCTGTTTGATGTGTTCTATTTCCGACAATAAATCGGACAACTCATACAGACGTGCACTGTCCTTGTTTGTTGGTTTTGGAGAGTTCGCCAATCGTTTCATTATTGAAGCTTCCACCATTTCAGGGGATCCATACCTGGTATCTAAGCGATCCCACAGCAATCTTAGACATTCATTGGGGTTCTCACATGACCTCCTTATACTTTCAGCTTGTTTTGAAGACTCAACTCCGAGCCATTTTACTAGGAGGTTTAACTGTTGTGATTCAGACACTTTGGCTTCATCGACAACTGACATGAAGCTATTTTTTCATACAATGTAGGATTCAGCCCGGTCGTTGAAATTAGTAAGACCAGATAACAGTATTTACTTATGGAGAAGGAATCTGGTTATATCTGAAGTCTGGTTCACAGTCCTGTAATCTTCCAGGTTTACTGCTTGTGAACTTGGTATTGGTTTGTCAAGTGATAAGTGCTGACGTGATGGTTCAAATGCTGGTGCATCTCTCTTTAGCTGAAATGTAACAGACTGAGATTTACGAGGTGGTCCAGCATAAGCTGGAGTAGATGTTACTTCTGGTGCTTCATATACTGCTGTAGTAGTTGACATAACTTCCTGTGGTCTGGAGGACCCATATACTTCTGTTGGAGTTGACGTTACTTCCGGTGGTTTGGAGGCCTCATATACTACTGACGGGATATTTTGTACCTCCTCATTTAAAACATTGAAGGGATGTTCTTCGACATATTGTTGAACCCGTTGTAGCGGGTCTGCTTCATCTATGGGCAACTGACTTCGCTTGTCTTCACTGTCAACTCCTGTTTGACTACTATCGTCATCAAGGATCTTAGCCTCATTTTCTGCCATGACAGCTTCCTTTCTTGCCTCTAGCAATGTTTGGTCGGCCTTTAACTCGGCTCTCTTCCGTGCTGCTGTAGCTTCCATCTCTGACTTTTGTAGAGCTGTTGTTGCTTCCAACTCTGACTTTTGCAGAGCTGTTGTTGCCTCCATTTCAGCCTTTCGACGAGCTGTAGTTGCTTCCATTTCAGCCTTTTGACGAGCTGTTGTCTCTTCTAACAGGGCTTCCTGTTTTGACAGGGTGGCCTGTTTCTCTGCATAAGCTAGACTTGCTTTCAGAGCTTCTGCCTTTGCCTTCTTTCGTTCTAACAGACAGGAAGCGTCTGTACGTGTAGACGTCCCGCCTTGTGAATGGTATTTACTGTTGTTGGACGATGAGCTGCTACTTGGTGCCTTTGATGATTTCTTGGGCGTCAGAGCCCTGCTAGCATCCTGTAAGTAGCACAGGGCATCGTCAATGGCACGTTGGCGGATATCTGCTATTAAGGAGCATTCCTTCATTTCTCGTTTACTATCCTCGCTCCTGATAGTCTTCAGGTAGGCCTTGAAGGTACTAAGTTGTCTTTGGTACCTGCTATTTGCTATAGTTATATTTTGTTCTAAGGTTCTGTGACCCCGTAGTCCTGTGGGGGATCTTCAGCTTCCTGAAGCAGAGAGTCGGGCATTGTCCATAAATACTCTATGTCTTGACGGTGTTTGTTGCATGTCTGTAAATATTTTTCTTGCCCTTTCTCTGTAAGTGTCCGGCCCCTGGTGTCCGGAACTGTTGAAATGGCTTCCTCGGGCATTTCTGTCTGATTAACACTCATTGTGATGAACGTTGTCTTATCCAGTTGTAGCTTTGTCGCCTGGAACAGGAACGGTGTTACCGTAGTTCTGTGACTGTGTTGTCTTCTGTCCGGGAACAGGAAGAAACCTTGTCCTGTAACTGTATTTCCTGCGGCAGGAACGGTGCTACCAGTTTTTCCAAAGGAGGTCTGGAACTCAGGCTGGTGTTTTCGGGAACAGTAAGAAACACAGGTGTTTTTACTGTACTGAGCCGGACTCAGCGAGCATAACCAAGTTCGTTGTGCCAATTCAAAATAATAACCAAGTGTTTATCTATATTTTAATTAGCCGGTGAACAAATTGGTAAAAACCTGAAAAATACAATAAATGTCGCTAATTGCTCGCCATACATTCTATATTTATATGAATTATGCAACTGAATAACGATTGTTTATCTTCCTCTTCTAGACGGAAATAATACATTAAAACTTCGAAATACTCTGATGAAAGTTGTAAATATAATTAAAATCAACATTTGTACGTTTCTGTGTGAGATGAATATTCCGTTAAAGTAGATATTTATAGCAAATTTTGCAATCAACGTGTACAGCTGATATTTACAATAAACTGTTGTGTAGTTACGTTAAATGGATCAATCTTTCCCCAAATCTAATGAAAATATAATGTAAAACTTACACTGTTATTGAAATAGGTTCTTAGTTCCGAAGTTATTGGACATCAATATCGTCGTGTCACTGATTTGATTTACCTGAGAAAGATTGAGTCGGTAAACGAAAAACCAAGAGGTGTCATTTGGTCCCGGGCATTCAGTGTATTTGGAATTCTTCAAATAATAAACATAAGGATAAATTTAGTTGTAACAATACACTAATTGTGACAATACAATCTCCCTCGTGCAAAGCTCTGTCCTAAGCTTATTTTGGCTTTACTCTTGGATCATATTGGTTATTTGTTCTCTATCCAAACGTTTATATTTTATCTGCACTGAAGAGACATAAGTTGTCGAAATGCGCATATGCAGAAATTAAATTAACAGTTACTTCGGTATTTAGTTATTTGATGCTGAAAATCGCTGAAAAGGCGAGAATGGCACGTATTTCGAATTTCCCATGCAACTTTGGGAGAATTTGAAACCTCAGTTCAATAATTTCAAATTAAACATACAAAATAAAGGATGATAAACAAGTAATCGGACTTTTGAAAAATGATGTATTGTACATTATTACCCCGCTACGCTCACTCTCCCATTTGCTTCATATTCTGGCTAACGGTAGCCCGATTACATATACATATACATATCTTATTATAGAATATAAATACTAATTGAATTGATTTCTAGGGTTGATACCTCATTCCAATTCGTGATTTATCGAGCTGTCTGTCAGAACCTTTAAAAATAGTTTATATTTAGTTCATACAAACGTTTGGATAATTATGATGATTAAAAATCAACTGATCTAGGAGGGGTGTTTGCAAAATAAGACTCATCCATTTTGTCATATATAAGGCAGTGTCTTGCAGTTTGTAGTCAGTTAGTACTTGGTTCTAAAACCTACAACAACATATCCGACAGAAAGAAAAGTAACCTTAGAGTTGGATAACTTCCGTTCCTGGCCTATCTGCACAAATTAGCCATACAGAAGTTCTTAAGTAAAATAGGTACACACAAGGGTTATATAACAATCGTCCCTTGGAAGGGGAATTTGGAACCCATGGTTCTGAATAGGGACCAGGGTTCCTCAGCCTCTTATTGCCTATCTGAGACAGTACTTCCGGTGAAGGTGACCACCGTTCAAATATCGCAGTCCCTCCAGTCTAGGTAACCACTGGTCAAATATCACAGTCCCTCCAGTCTAAGTGACCACCTGTGATATCAGTCCCTTCGGTTTAAGTGACCATCTGTCATATCAGTCCCTCCGGTCTAAGTGACCACTAGTCGTGTTTATTAGATATTGGTTAGTCAAATTACAGTTGATCCTTGGGCTAATGAATGATTCACCTCTAATTCTGAGTCGCCTATAGCAACTTTTCATAAAAGTGAAGTTATTCAAATATGTACGCTCGGCTGATTAGGAATTTTTACAGAGATTACACAATCAGAGTTTAGGCTTTACCTCGTCACACAGCAGATCCTGGGAAACGACCCTGGTACGGGTCCAATGGTACACTTGGTACTGTCTGGTGTTACCCCCGGCGCGTTACAAATATTGACTAAATTAAATCTGCCAATTATAAAAATTCCTTTTTTTTAAAGATTTATTTGATCAATATGGTCTTGATTTAATGTGTCAGGTACATTAATTCCCTTATTTTAAACTTTATATGATAAAACTGGACTAGATTTTAATGTGCAGGGTATATGAATTCCTTTATGTTATACTTTATATGGTCAATATGGACTAAAGTTAATGCGCCTGGTATATAAATTCTTTTATTTCAATAAACTTTATTTGATAAGTATGGACTAAATAAAATATGAAAACGCTTGTCAATCACAACCGAGATTGAATGTAAAACAGTGAAGAACAGGAAACATCTACAATGGCTGAAAATTACAATGACATGCCACAAACTGCCAGAGAACTACACAGGGAAAACACAAACAAGACAAACGTAAACAACAATATGAAACCGGGACAGCCGGATTTGTTACCGGCACTGGCAAAAGCCAGCGGTAGGGTTAAACCGGTTTGTGGGTACCAAATCTCTTGATATCTTCCAAACACTAGATTTGATTCACGCTCTTTTAGAATTAGGGTTTTCAGTGAGAAACTGTGAATCTCGACAAAATTTAAAAATAACGATAGAGAATAAAAATCTTGTAATTAATACAAATCTCGATTATTTTTGCTTCAATAATAATTTAATGATTGGATAAATACTTTATATGCAAAAATTTCTACTTCGATCTCAAACCACAGCTGGATTTCTTCTCCTGTTAAACCCGAACGCGAAATAAACCAAGAATGTCCTTGCTCATCGCTATTTTTATACCCCTCACTTTCGAAGAAAGTTCGTGGATATTGTTATACCCTCCGTCTGTCTGTCCGTCCGTCCGTCCGTTTCTTGTGACTCAAAATCCTCCTATATTTTCTGATTTGGGGACTAAATCTTTATGCAGAATTGTTGCATCTAGTCTGTAGATTTGCAGTAAGCTTTTGAATTCCGATTCCGGTTTCTTCTTTGGTAAATTTATGCATATAATTATGTATTTAAGCACTGTTTTGGAGAAAACGAGATTTTTAATAATTAGAACTCTAAAATGCGATTCCGAGTTTGGTAAATATCCTGAAAGTCTCAAAGACCACTTACTTGACAACCACACTTTTAGAATGTGTTTTAATTAGGACAAACATTTTCAGCAATTGGATTTCAAAAATATTTTTGGAATTCTACCCAGCAACCATACTGAATTTGTTGAGTTTAGGACAAACATTGTTATTGAAATGGATTTCAAAAATATCTGATTCCAATCATGGTATATTTCCTGAAGTCTCAAAGACCACTATTTGGGGGGGGATTCTACCTAGCAATCATACTTTACTGGATTCTTTAGTTTAGGACAAACATTTTCATCAATTGGATTTCAAAAATATCTTATTCCAATTTTGGTATTTTTCCTGAAAGTCTCAAAGACCACTTTTTTTGGGGGGGGGGGGGATTCAACCTAGCAACCATACTTACAAAGTTTGTTTAGTTTAGGAAAAACTTTTTCATCATTTGGATTTTAAAAGTATTTCATTCCAATTATGTTCAATTTCCCTGAAAGTCTCAAAGACCACTAATTTTTTAAATTCTACCTACCAATCATATATCCTCGAATTCTTTTGTGTTATTAAGAGTTTTATTTCAAAAATATTGAGAAATATTATGCCCAGGGTGTAAAACAACTGTTCCTGTTTCGAACAAAGGGCGCGGGAATTGATGTTTCCGACAATCTCTAGTTATTATTTGTGTTATATATGGCAAGCAGACAAAGAAATACGAAAGATATAAAGGTTTTAAAATAGAAATAAACGTGAAAACAAACAACATTAAAATATCAACTAAAAATATATCTAGTTGACGATAAACTAAATTTGGAGGCCAAAATACCAAAAACAAAAAAAAACTCTTAATATCCTAGGAAAAAAACGAAATCTAGAATTAGCAATGAAGGGATATGGAGTAAATTTAAATGAGACAAAATCTCTACAACTACATGGTAAAACCAAGCAATGGAATACCATGAGGCCTTCAACAATGAGCATTACTCATACTTCATAGCTAGTTGTACTGAGCCGGACTCAGCGAGTATAACCTAGTTCGTGGCCCAAT
>MJUU01012828.1:53396-86525 GCA_002080025.1 Modiolus philippinarum | reverse complement strand
GACTGTTAACTTCCGGCTATATTACATATGTAACACAGAACATATCTTTGCTAAATATGTAATGAATAAAGATTATAAGATAGTATTTTCATATCAGACCCATTATTAGCCCTACATGTAGGTCAGAATATCAGTTCGAAAGCCGACAGGCTAGAGGGATAATTTAGACCAGGGGCAATTGGTCTAATATGAAAAGTTGCGTGTAATGATATTTTTTTCATATGTTTCAAGCTAGAAATACATCCCAAATTTCATACGCGAGCTAAAAATTTGCAATTCTGAGTTCAAACCTTAAAACGTTAA
The DNA here is from genome assembly GCA_002080025.1 of Modiolus philippinarum. Lineage (NCBI taxonomy): Eukaryota > Metazoa > Mollusca > Bivalvia > Mytilida > Modiolidae > Modiolus > Modiolus philippinarum. Next base: position 86,222 of record MJUU01012828.1, on the reverse strand, counting down.
ATATAAAAAAAAAAAAACATTTTGTTTATGAAGCATAATTTAACATTGAATAAATATCCAAAACTGAATATGTTTAAACTATGAAAAAAGTAACCTAGAATTTTTATTTCAAAACATATTTTCTTTTAAACTTTAGCTTTATGTAGCGTGAAATCTATTGCAAATACGACTGATAATACAGTTACGGTTTTATCATAAATACTACGCTTTCATTCCGTATATGGCACTCTGTAGAAGTCCTTAGTACTGGATTTTGCTTTCTATCTCGGTATTTAAGTTCTTCTTTTCTGACTATTTTTGGTTTCTTACTTTCCATATTATTTGACTCTTATGCTGCTGATGAGAGGTTACTCCTTGAAACACGTGTACAGCATATCGAAATTTTACTGTTCATGCTGCAACCTTGCATTTTTTGTATATTTGGCGTGTGGTATAAACCGGAAGCAGTTGATATAAACCAGAAGTTGTTGATAACAAAAGTCATACCAAACGGTTGTGAATAATAGTTGGACTAAATATCAAAAAACGAGAGCAATATCAAGGGGAAAAATTTTACTGTTAAATAAACATATGATAACAAATTTGACTCGGGACAATATTCACCAAATTCAATGCAATATCAATCAAATAAATTCTTTATTTTTATTCATTAAGATATATTAATAAGATAAAAGATCAACCAGAAATGGTATTTCGCATATCAAAATATATGGTTTATCTTTTTGTACACTTAATAAACTGTTAGCAATATTACTCGAATGGATAGAACAAAGCGAGAATATTGATCCTTACAGCAAACAATAAGAAAATATGGTGATTCCGTATTGCATCATGTTTATGGTCGACCATTCATTAGTCTAAGTAATATGATCAACACACTTAATTGATGTAACGAAAATATTTATGGTCACAGTAAAGCAATTATTTCCTTCGATTTCCTGTAATATTGTTTTCCTTGATTGGGTGGTATGGATAACTATATACGGATCATACTGTAAATTTAGTTTCTGCATATGACCATCGCTACAACTTGTGTCGCTTCAGTGCAGATAAAATTCAAAATTTTGAAGACCGTAACTGGGACATTGTTTTTGTTCTATTAAAAAATTTTCTGTATAAGCTACACGCTCGATAGAAACGAATCACGTGTAAAATGTACACACCAAAGGCTGGAGAGGTAGGTATATTGCTGCTCAGAAAGGGAAAGTTAACAATTGGGAAGTTGAAATCATCACGTTTGTCATATAGCTTATATATTAAACGTCCATCTTCCTCAATGTATATCAAAAGATCTAGATAACTAGCTAGAGTAGGTGAATCAGTAGTCTCTTTAGTTTCAAGCTCATTGGAATAGATCTGATGTAAATATTCTCTGAATTTTGGATTATTGCAGAAAAAGTGCATCGTCTATGGGCTGTTTTTTTTTTCTTTATTAGCCCTTGTAAAGTCTTTGCCTCACACTCAGTGTGGTTATTAATATTATACTCCATTGTTGGAAAATAAAAACGTGTTAAAAGGAGTAAAGTAAGTGAGCATCGAATCGTCGGTAAAAAAAATACGAACAATCAATTGATTGATTGATTAGTTAGAGTTTAACGTCCAATGAGCAATATTTCAGCTATATCAGGACGAGAACAAGTTAATCAATTCAAAAAATTGAAAGTATCAGAAGAAAGAAACAAAGGTGGAAGGGACAACCTGGGCAACGACTTTTGACTGCCACTGGAAAATTGGAGAAATGGGTAGGGGCAGGAAATTTAGCCTTCCATACGACACCCAGTGCGTCTGCTCTCTTTAGAGAAATATAGAAGGGGTCTTTATACTGCATGGAGCGTGGCGTTTCTTCACACAGTTTGGCTACAATGGTTCGCGGTCAGGCTTTCCGTATTATGACCTGACTACCCCGCATAGACAGGGCATTCCCCTATCCACCACCTGGGGACGCGCCCGGCAGCTCTGTAGGCAACGGCAACATCAGATACACCAAGAAACAATGACGCCAAGGTAAAGAGTGAAAGGTGTGGTGTTGGAAAAGTCGGTGTTTGTCGGTCCGGTAATATACTTTAGACCTATTCAAAAATGTCTCTTTGCATTTGTGAAATTGAAACATTGTTAAACATTGTTAGCTATATTTAATATTACTGATTATTCGGATTTCGTTTGGTATTGCAGTTGGAGTAAAGATAGGCGTTATCGTCTCATGTTCATTTACTCCATATCCTGTCATAAAATAAATCGGCAGTCTAAAAGAATAAATAATCCAAAGACAATGGCAACAGTGGTAACAAAGATGCCAAGACACCATTTAAGTAAGCACAGAAAAAAAAATAAAGGAAACATCCATACAGATGAACAACATCGACCAATATTAAAACCATTAGTGGGATCAGGTGCACCAGCAGAGTAAGCATCTCCTGTTTGTTATAAGAGACAGCCGTGATGAATTTGTTCAAATTTGTAGTCAAGTCGAAACCAGTAGAGGAAACAACAATCTCAAGTTTTTTAAGGGAAATAAAATCATGGCGACTACTTTAGAATGTCTATAGCAACGACTGTAACAATGATTGAACATAAACATGATGTTCAAGTTTTGAGACAGAAATTTCGCCCTGTTGACAAAATCGCTAAAAAAAACTACAGGTATGACAATAGAGATGTGTTGTATGTAGGGGATGTGGGAATATTGGTACTTAAATACGGGAAGTTAAATAAAGGAAATTCGAAACCATCTCGATTGTCGTAAAGTGCTGTTTTCAGGCGTCTATAGAAATAATAATTTATGAAAGACTCCGTCAAAAATCTGTGCTCTTTAAGGATGAATTCTCCTGAGGTTTCAGTCTCGTTAAATCTCGTTTATGAATAATTTTATTGAATTATGAGTGCATTTTTTTATTGATTTATGTTATATATAACAAAATACTGAAGTTACTGTAAATTTTGTTTCTGCATATGCACATTTCGACAAGTTATGTCTCTTCAGTGCAGATAAAATCAAAACAGTTGGATGTCCACAAATCGAAATACGTGCAATCACTGATAGATTAATGATAACCAATAAGAGATCTCAATATGAAAGGCGCAATTATATAATGATCCTCACAACTGATGTCAAAAAAGTATGTACCCACGACCTTTAGTGTTCAAGAAATGATTTTTTTTAAAATTTTTTGACAAAAATTGACCGTTGATCTCAGTCAGAATTTAAACTATTTTAGGGGCTAAAAATCATTTTTCATGATAAATATGCATCTTATTCATATGAGTTCTTAAAGATATAATAGTTTAAAACTAGTGAAATTTATTCAGATTAATGATATCCAACATTCTTGAAACTTTGACAAAAACTTGATGGTAGAAATCGATATTGGTACCAAAAATGGCCCTAAAAGTGGTCAAAATTGATGAAATTTGCACAAAGCGACAATGATGGCATTTAGATGTACATGGTCATATATAGTTTTGTCTTTAAAAATGATTATTTCAGGGTCTTAGAATTTCAAAAATATGGGTGTCAGGAAAAAACTTGAAACAGAAGAAAAATGGTCCCCTCGGGAGTATCCTTATGGTAGTTGGGGTGTCTTGGTTTCTGACATAAGAACTTTTTTTTAAATTTGTAAAATGAAACTTTGAGTGATATGCTATAAAATTATGCAAAAAAAGGGGGGGGTCACGGATATGTCGAAAAAGATACAGAGTTTTACAGATTGGTCAAATTTGGTGTTTTTGCATTATATTTACAATAGATAGAATTACAGTACCCTGAAAATTCAACATAGCACTTTGACTGCAAAAGATCACTCAGGGATCACAGATGGATCACAAATTCAAGTAGTTATGATCGTTGATCACAAGACTTCTGATCAATGATCGCAAAAGTTGTGATCATTGATTGCAGGTGTTGTGAATCATGGATCACAGTAGTTGTGATCAAGGATCACAAGCATTGCAATCAAGGATCACAGCATTTTAATCAAAAATTGCAAATGTTGTTATATCTTTGACTATTCGCCAGTGTAGTTGATAAAGTAAAATTTAACAATGCAAATTATGTAATAATTCCCGATCACGTTTTCTTTATATCAAAAGTAATCGGGGAGTTGCATTGTTTGTGCTTTACCTATTATTAGAGCTTTGTTTACAGTAATGTACAGTTAGAAGTAAAATTGTTTTTTAATTATGGATTTATAAGAAATGAAATTGCTTTTTTTTCTTCTTTTTTGTATTGATGGATTTATTAGAAATATAATTGGTTTAATAAATGAATTTAATTTTTATTATATCTATATATTACTGTCCGTGACAAATGAAACCAAATAATAATATGTCTGATCTGTTACTGTTATTTCTTTTTCGTTATTTTTTTTTTTTTTGTAAGTATTTTTATTTTTAAATAAATTTTAGATATTGCGGAGCCGCGGAGTCGTGTTAATCTAAATTGGCATAAGAATAAAACAGAATGTCTAAATTTTACAAAACAGTAAATAAATGAATTTTACAATTGCGCTAGATATACCTGGTATTAAGTTACAACATGTACCTGTTGGTACTGCTTTAATGTACAGACAACGTGAAAGATTTTTTTTACCTGAGCAGTGCAACACCCTTTCTTTATTTTCACTGAAACTTTATATTTGATGTAACATTTAAATATTGCATTTTTAAATTAGAATCTTTAGATTGTCAGATTTTTATCGTCTTGTCGCGTATGAAATATTTTGCAATTAACTTAAATTATTGACTTTTACCGCTGTCATAATCTTTCAATAATGGGAATTAACATACAAACAGTTAATAAAATAATCTTTTTCTAAATGGAACGAATTATTTACCAACCCAGTAGCCAATACTTCGGTGCTGGCCCGACACCGAATTATTTGGAAACATGCAATATCTAAATCTTAGTAAATTTTGTTTAAAACTACGGAATATCTCCCTCTTGCATAGCTCTGTCCTTAGCTGTGATTTATATTAATTATTAGTATTTTTGTTCGCGAGACAAGGATTATCAGGTCTATATCAGATGAGCCCGTAGATATGGACCTGATAATCCTTGTCTCGCGAACAAAAAATACTAATAATTTTTTTATCGGTAATTCCACAATGGAATACAAACTTAATTACTTTTTTGTTAAGTTATATTCCCTTTTTTACGTTTTGTCTTGCAACAACTTTCGTTCAATAGTGAAAAACTATGCACTATTTTTTGTCGAATTTTTATGCATGACGCGGTCACTTACGTGACGTCACTCCATTCATTTAAATGCGTGATGACGGTTACGCTAAGGATAACGAAGATAGGGACGTCTATTTGAAGTAATGAAAATGTCACATTGAAACAAAATTCAGGATCATATTATAGTGTGATAAGGTAGGTTGAAATTATGTGATAAATGTCTTGATGTTTTGTGGATAATCAAAAGGAAATTGTTCATATTTCAATGTCCTCAATCGAACTGTCAAGGTGTCATGGCGTCAACTCAGTCATGTCAGTTGTCAAAATATTACTCTTGATTTGAGAACACAAGAGATTTTCCCCTACTCTCAGTCACTTTTTCTTATTTATATCAACCGCCAATAGCGCTCTGCCCTGTCCCTATTTCACTTTTAAGATCCCGTCCAGAGTTGAAGTTTGCCCCCCTTCTCTGTCTCAGTTCTCCGTCGCCTAGTTTTTCTCCTGTCTTTACAAAATTTCAATAAGCCCACCGTCTCGTTTAAATGATTTACTAGTAATATGGACAAACTCACCAATCCAAAATTTGGTGGAAGTATTGACAGTGCCATGGTGTCGGAGGTTATGATTTGTTGTTGTTGTTTGGGGGGGGTAGGTAGGGACTACCATTATTTAGGAAAATCGTTTTTATTTCAGGAAGAATTTTTCAGATACTCTCCGGATACTGTGTATGCGTTGCATTTTAATTGTACTTGTAACACTGCTTAGTGTCTGGGTAGATCTGATTTAGCACCATTCTTGATCTCATCATGTGATGTTTATATTTTTTGTTGATTGTTGGTGTTTTTTATCAAGATTATCTTTTTATTGATCTAATTTTTTCTTGTTTGTATGAAAATTTGTTTTTATGTTACTTTTACAATTGAGCTAAGTCTAGTTTTTTCCACATCATTCACGTGCTTTTTTGCTTTTTCACCACTGAAGCGCGATTGGCCAAAAAAATAAAAGATATATCCTTCCGCAACATGTTCGCGCATGCCAAAGTACCAACAGCTGATAATTTTTAGTGTCATTTGTTGCTGGTCGTCTTGCCTTTGATATAAGCTTTATGATGTAGTAGAGATCAAAGGAAACTCCCCCAAATTACCGACAATGGCTTTTCTTTTTAGATTTTATTGGTAATTTGTTCTCTGTCAGTTTTACACCTATTTCGGTTGATGGACTTCCAAATATTTTGATTTTATTTGCACTGAAGAGACATAAGTTGTCGAAATACGCATATGCAGAACCTAAATTCACAGTAAACTCGGTATTTTGTTATTTGATATCCAAAAAAATACAATACTGTTGTGATCAAGGATCAATGCTTTGCGATCAAGGATCACAACTTTTAAATCAAGGATCACAACTTTTAAATCAAGGATCACAACTTTTAAATCAAGGATCACAACTTTGATATCAAGGATCACAACCTTTTGATCAAAGCAACGGCGGTAGAATACCGAAGGAACAAAGCACAAGATTACACAAATCAAAGTCCAGAGACAAGGCAAAAGCAAGAACACCAAAAGACGGAAGACCAAAGACATCACATGCCCACAAAACACACGAACGTTACATATACAACACAAAAAACTAAAGCACTAACAGTGTGAACTCTCAATAAACAAGAGGGACATCAGGTGCCCCGGAAGGGTAAGCATGTCCTGCTCTGTACACAGCACCCGTCACACTGTCAGTGAGGCATATGTTTTGAAAGATCCGTTATATTACTGGTTGGTTATTGTCATTTTCTAACCCTGATGAAGTTGAAGTTCTTACGATCAAGGATTGCTACCTTTTGATCAAGGATTAGGGTGGTCGGACCAAATTAAAAAAAAAACAAATATGTAAGTGTTATACATTTTAGAAAGCTCTTGATGCATGGATATCAAAAAACAAATGCATTTGGTTATATAGATCAATATATGACCTTGAGGTCAAGGTCAAATAATTGATTTTTCACATTTTTCCGACTATTTTCTGAATTGTGATAAAATTGTCAAAACCTATCAATTTTGCATCTTTCATAGTTACTTTGGTTAAAAATATGAACAAAGATTACAGAGGATTAGATTTCTTTCATACATTTGTGTCAATGACCTTGACATTAGGGAATAATGACCTTGAAGTGTCGATAAAATACTGATGATGTTTTCATGTTTTATTAACATGCAAACAGACTTGAACATTATATACCAATGTCATAAATATATTCTCTAAAGTTTCTGAATAAAGACCACTTACAGGCACTTTAAACTACGATTATTAAGTCCAGGTTATTTACATCCTCGTCCAGTCTATGATATGTGTACATAGCTGGATCGTTATCATATACAATGTTGAACCATTCGGTAAACTATGGCACCTGAAATATATTATTCATATATATGGAATACAGGTATATTACTAAATGAACCTATTCTGAAATTGGTATGAATAAACAAGTAAAATAAAATTAAGCATCACTTTTTAAAATACAATGTAGTATTAATAATGCCACATAGAAATAGTAAAACAAGAGGCTGTCAAGAGCCTGTATCGCTCACCTGGACAAAGGCTTACATAGATAAAAGGCATTTCCAACAGAAAAAACAAAACATAAAATTTAGCAGAATACTTTTTTTTCTCTAAAATTACAGTATTCTTGTTTGGTTTCCATGGCAACTGAAAGATCCACCACCCATTACAGCCCATAACAGAACAACATTCAAAAAAATTTAGGCAGGGGTTCCCCTTATAATCAAGGTAATACATAATGCTGAAATTGAAACCTTCAGACCATAATTCAAAAAATTTGGGCAAAGGTTCCCCTTAAAAATCCAAAATGCCAATGTAAAAACTATGTTCCAGATGGTGGCCATCTTGGATGAGGTATGGACCTGCAAGATAAATTTTTTTGGATGGGTCCACCTAAGGACCAATGTGGCTTAGTTTGGTTCTAATTGGACAAGAAGTTTCTGAGAAGAAGATCTTTGAATGTATATTCAATAGGGTCCAATGTTAAAACTATGTTCCCGCTGGCGGCCATCTTGAATGCGGTACAGACCTGCCAGATACCTTTTTTTGGAAAGGACCATCTAAGGGCCATTGTGACCAAGTTTTGTAAAAATTGGACTAGTAGTTTCTGAGAAGATCTTTGAACGTCTTTTCCATAGGGTCCAATGTTAAAACTTCGTTCCCGCTGGCGGCCATCTTGGATTAGGTATGGACCTGCCGGATACCTTTTTTAGGAAGGATCATTGTGACTAAGTTTTGTTATAATTGAACTGGTAGTTTCTGAGAAGATTTTTGAATGTAATTTCCATAGGGTCCAATGTTAAAACAATGTTCCCCGCTGGCGGCCATCTTGGATTAGGTACGGACCTGTCGGATACCTTTTTTGGAAGAAACCATCTAAGGACCATTGTGTCTAAGTTTGGTTATGATTGGACTCGTAGTTACTGAGAAGAAGATCTTTGAATGTCTTTCCCATAGGGTCCAATGTTAAAAAATATGTTCCCCGCTGGCGGCCAACTTGGATTAGGTACGAACTTGCGCGATACCTTTTTTGGAAGGGACCATCTAAGGACCATTGTGACTAAGTTTGGTTATCATTAGACTGGTAGTTTCTGAGAAGATCTTTGAATGTAATTTCCATAGGGTCCAATATTAAAACTATGTTCCCCGCTGGCGGCCATCTTGGATTAGGTATGGACCTGTCGGATACCTTTTATGGAAGGGACCATCTATGGACCATTGTGTCTAAGTTTGGTTATAATTGGACTGGTAGTTTCTGAGAAGAAGATCTTTGAATGTAATTTCCAATGTTCAAGCTATGTTCCCCGCTGGCGGCCATCTTGGATTAGGTATGGACATGCCGGATACAATTTTTAAAGGGGGACCACCCAAGGTTTATTGTGACCAAGTTTGGTCCCAATTGGCCCAGTGGTTTCAGAGGAGAAGATCTTTGAATGAAAAGTTTACTACGGACGGACGGACGACGAACGCCAAGTGATGGTAAAAGCTCACCATGTCGTAGCCAGGTGAGCTAAAAAGGTGGATAAAACCCTTAAATGTCACAATTCACAAACTACATGTGGCATTTTAATGAAAATCAAAGATAAGTTGTAGCTTTATTGTTCAAAATAGAATTTTAATTTGTCATGTTTATTTATTCATATAGATTAGATAGACAAAGTATGTATCATGAAAGTTCTGTAATATAAAACAGCAATTTTACAGAGATATTCAAAACTACATGTATATTGACTGAAAGCATATAGACCACTAGTAAGCAGTATACATATAGTTGCATACACCACTGCACCACATAGAAATTAGTTAGTGATATAGAAAACAGTCATACATTGAAGATCTACTCACCTCAGGAACAATAATTTTGACCTGGTACGAGAAAAAAAAACTCATTAAGAAAGAACAAAATTCTTGATTTACAATGATGTCCTCTCTCATTTTCTTACATCAAAGTAAGGAATATGTCAGTTGGAAATCTAATAACAAGAGGCCCCAAGGAGCTTGAATGACATGGAAACTCATGTCATGCAATAAGACAAAAAATTGCAAAAAAAAAGTTAAGGAGGACGACAAGTGATGGCAATAGCTCAAATAAGGGTACTGCCAGTGAATCTAAAAATTTAAAACCAGACCAAACTGTTATTAAGTCCCCACATCTCATTTAATATTAATACTTGTGATATTATTCTCCCATTGTACCAAATGGATTCAGCTGTAACATCATCACACTCTTTGTCAAATCTATGTTTAACTAGCTTTCCCACAAGAATATGATGTTTTCCTCCAGATTCTTGATTTTGTACCACTGCCTGTCTTATTGATGTTTTCAAATTACAGATCAATTCATCTATAGATAGATTTTGTCTTGATTTTGATTGTGGTTTTTTTTTTTTTTGAAAAATTGAACGTTTCTTTACTTTCAGCTTGCTGCATAAGCACATTTTTTCGAAAACTTAATTGGGCTTTCAGAGTCTCAATTTTATCTTTGTTTTTTGTATATGACAATAACATATTGTATACTTCATCCTCGCTCTGCCATAAGCCATGGTTTAGAATATCTCTGGTATAGGCTTCTTGTTTCCTTATTTGTTCTCTCTTCAGTTTTTCTTTTTTTCTATTTCAAGTTGCACTGCTTCCCACCTTTTTTCAGTTATCTCATATTGTCTGCTTTTGAATTTTTTCGCACGGTTTTCACATCTCTTCCTGCTTCTGCTAAATTTTAACCACTGTAATGTCTTATTATTAGCAAACATAATGTATGCTTCTGCTGCCAGAGAGTACTTATGGATGGTTTGCACTTCAAAAGCTGGTCTAATTGAGGAAAAACATTTTCTGCGAAGCAACTAGTTTTTGGAGTGCCCTTAACTTTATTCTTAAGTTTACAATCAAATCTATTCAATTCTCCTCCCGGCAATTGTGACTTAAACAGTTTATTGCTCATTACTCCTAATGAGGGCAACAAATTTCCAAATATGTTTGGACAAGATCATCATATGAAGTTTCTTTGATTAAAGAATTGTAAACCTCATTTTTTTCTATATAAGTGTCATCACCAAAAATAAGTAATTCTCCAGTCAAAACTGTTTACATTTGCCAAAGCATCTGTATTAAGAAAATTTACAAGTTGTTGATAGTTTTTATTCATGTCTAGAATATTAACAGATTTGTCTTCAAGTAAATGCCACAAAGGACAGGTTATAAGTTTACTAAAGAGGCCAAGCGCCTTAACACCAGCTAAGTATTCTTTAACTTTTAAGTCATGAAGTATCGATTGTAAAAGTCTGTTTGAAGCACCATAAGACTCTAAAAATAACTTCAAATTCTCATGCAGAAAAAAACACTGCTGGCATTTTCGAACAGTACGTCAAAACGGGACCCTCTATAAGGTTTAAGTGGAAGAGACTTTAAATTATTATCTTTCAAAAAGTCTATAATAAAAGAACGAAACAGACCCTGACAACCTGACTTTTCATCTGCCCCGATTCCCGAAGCAAATGCTTTCGACGAGGTTCTTATTAGTCGACAAGTTCCTGGTTAAGTGTCTTTCTGAAAATCACCAGCATGTATTGGTCTTCGTCCTTTAAATAAAGCGTTTTCCACTTGTTATACTGCGGATTGTGCCACACCTGCTAAGTTTACTTAAGAATGGAATCCGCAAAAGAAATTACACAATTATTCTAACTGTTGCTTTTCATTATGAGAAAATTTGTCATAATTTGAATATATATATATATATAAGAGGCAAAATATCTTATCTATACGACTCTTATAAATTATTAAATTTAATTTCGGTTGCTGCCCTGTCTGACAATGTGGCACATATATGCTTAATAACTCGTGAAACAGAATCGTTTTGAGCATCACTTATATCATTTAAATCCGACAAAATTACCTTAAAAACTTTCAATGTGTTTTCAGCTGATTTGGTTTCAATGTCTCTAAGCCCTAGTACCCAGAGAATACCGTCACTATCGGCAGCTTCATATCCAATGAATTTGAAACCGAATTTTGAAGTTTCATCTGTTAATGAAGTTGTGTCTTCTTTTTTTCCAAAAGACCTCAGCCAAATGTTTTTGTGACAAACACAATCTTTGTAGGTTCATATCTATAATTGTAGACCTGGACGGAAGTCTATTTGGTTTAACACTCACCAAATTCAAAACATTCAATACCACCGCGAATTTTTGATATATTACATTATGTTGAAGGAGTTCATTCATACAAGTTTTAACTGCGGTACTATAACGTCTTGTTGTTTAATCCTAGCAATTAACGACTCTTTCTGCTTGATCAAAATCGTTAATTATGTTTTCCAAATAATCTATATTGATATTTTGATCTGAAATGATTTTATCCTTCTCTTTCAGTAATTGATTAAAGTGTTGAATTATTTTGGATGCATCTAATGTGTCATTTTCTGGTTTTTTAAAATCGTTTTCCTCCACTTTTGCCAATTTTTCTGGTGTATTCTTCACGACATTTTGTTCGTTTCAAATTTAACCTCGAGTGATGTAATTGTTCATTTAAAATTTGTAGTTTATCTTCAGCTAACTTTAATTCTTCATTTAAATTATCAGTTTTTGACTGACTTTCTGCTAAATCGTTTGTCGTTTTTCTCAAAATAGGTTGTATATTACAATTTGTATCACTACTAATCTTGTGCCCTTTTAAATTGGGTGACCCTTTAGGATGAATAAAATCAGACGACAATAATGCATTAATATTTGTTCCTCCATTTGGCTTATTTCTACCTTTTAAAAGTTGTTATACGTATTTGATAATTTTCTATACATTTCTCGAAAGTTTATCAACTGAAAAAAATTTTGATTTGTTTACTGATTTCAAATATTCTATACATCCTTCTATCCATATGTTTCTAAGTAATTCAAAATGAACTGATTTGAAATTAATGATTTCAGCCCTAGTATTATTATAACCTTTATAGCTATTGACCACAGTCATATATTTGTGAAAAATAGTACGTTGCCCTAAAAGTTTGAGTTTGTGCAGTACGACCACATCGGTAGAAAAAGCTTGGTTCCTCAAAGTTCAAAAATATGCTCTCTCCTGTAAGCAGTTTTTGAGTCCTTACAGATTTACATTCTTTTGTACATATTACACTATCGCTTTCAAACCAATTAGAATTCCAGTCATCAGGCATCTGTGTTTCTGCATCACTGTCACTTATATTAGTGTTAGTAATAGGATGCTGTGGAGCTTTGACATTAGAGTGAAGCCTTTCGCTACTAATAAGTGCTACATGTACTACATCATCATGCAAGTTAGTGAAGTTACTATATTGTGCATGCAAGCTAGATAAGCTACTTTGCTTTGAATATAAGTGTGCTAAGTCCATGTCTTTTGGCTTACTGCTTAGGCTGTCTTCTAGATTGAGATTTCGTTTAACACTTCCAATCTGAAAGAAATGAGTGGGCTAATTATAAAAGTAAAATTGGATAATTAAACATTGAACATACTTTATGTCCCATATGGCTATTACAATAGTGTAAAAGCTTTAAATAGCAGCAAAATAAGACCATGCTTACAAGGATATTGTGTCAATTTTCAAAGTTAAACAAGATGTGTTTGTGAAACACTACATATGCCCCCAGATTATACAGTAAAATATATGAAAATACCCAATTTTACCCCCTTTTTTACCTCTGTGACCTTGACCTTTTACCTAATTTTTTTGCATATTTATGTTTCTCTTGACAAGACCTATACATTTGCCAAGTATGAAAAGTCCACCTTAAATAGTTCAAAAGCTATAGCCAAGGTTAAAGTTTCGTACGCACAGACAGACAGACAGTACAAAAACAATATGCACCCCCCCCCCCCATTCTTGATTTGGGGCATAACTCCTACAAAAATATTTGAATTCGAACTCCCTTGAGGCATCCTTGAAGTAAAGTTACTGTATAAATATTATCAAAATCCAATGAGAAATAAAGATGCTGGAGAGCTGACAAGGTGGACAGACTCATAGATGGGCAAACGGACACATGGACGGACGGATTGACACACATACAGACGCCCGGCATAACAACATCCACACATCACCTTGTGGCAGGGATAAAAATTAGTTCTTCAAATGCAAAGAAATTCAGAATTTGAATAAAAAAAAATATTGTTTTATACACGATGTGGATTGCTGCTTTTTTTTTACATCTTTTCCTTTTAAATATTTTTTTTTACACCACAAATAATATATTAAAATGACAGAAATAGAATTTCAATGTTATTTAAGCAGAAGGTTTGACATTGAACCTAGTTCTACATAAAATGCTTGCAACAAGTCATTATATCCAAGTTCCAACTTCCACAATAATGAGATTTTATGATATATGTATTGCTCTATCAATTTCACCATGTTGGTTGTGACTTGATTATAGTTTGTAGTACAATGGATTGAAGACAGAAAACGGATTGATTTCATAAAACAGGAAGTTGATGAGCAACAGTCTTACATATGGAACTCTATATTGAAGAATCAAGAGGCTGTGATTTGTAGTTGCACAGAGAGGAGATGCATATTCTATTAAATGTAAGGAGGCAAAATATCAACATTTTATACAATAATATATTATCGGTTTTAGAGTTGTCCTTATATGACTTGGAATTAGAATTGTCAATTTCTCAGGTGTGGGTCAGATGATATCGCTGTCACTGTCACAATCTATTTCACTGGAAGCTTCATCATACCAATGACTTATCCCTTCACCACAATAAATCGTATGCCTATGCATTTACTGTAAATAAATTCAAAATAAAAGTACAAAATTGTGCAAAGACTTTTTATTCAAAACTTTTAATTTTTGGCATAAATAATTCTGTTATCAGTGATGCGTCTTACCTTTTGTGCCGCACATGATCAATAAACAAGACAAAATTGATGCTTAAAGAACATATAGATAACAAGTGTTGATCGTATTGCAAGGCAATACCAAGTCCCCTACCGGTAGAACAAGGCTTTATTACACTAGCAAAAAAGGTTAAATATGTTTTTCCAAGGCCCATAACTCCGTCAAAATTCGGTGAACCGGAACCAAACTTAACTCATCAAGGTAGACTCACATACACAATATCAGATCAATATCTTCAACTGTTTAGAAAAAAAGTGCGGAAAACGGATGCGGGACTAACGGACGTACTTAGCGCAAACCTAAAGTCCCCTTCAGCTATCGTCGGTAGGAGACTAATCAACAATTACAAAGTTTGCCTCCTTATCGCACATTGTCACAGTAAGACAATTTTGCTGACCTACCATCATAAATACATGCATGCATATGCAAGGTTACATTATCCTACCATGTACAATGATGTAAAGAGACCGAGATATTCCCCATAAACTTGAATGTGAATCAATCAGGTCAAAATATAGGTCTTAGTGACTTAATTTTGCTAGGAAACGACGCAGACACGAAAACCGGGATACTCCAATAGTAATGAGTAATGAGTCATAAGCACTTTGATCTAAGTCGTTCATGTGGAATAGAACATAGGACATAATTTAATTATCAAATGACTGGTCCACGTAGAGCAACATGAGCATATATATAAATAAACTGCTGCGCCAAGAGCGCATGATACGCCCGTCCACTGTCAACTCGAACTTTATGGCAATGTTGGTCCACAACAAAATTTTGATTGAAAAAAATCAACAGAATATGTGGCTTACCAAGATGTAACCATTTAACAAATATCAACTTAGTATCTGTAAAGTTAATACATAGAAAGGTGCAAAAAAAGGAATTTTCAACAACAAAAAAAAAAAATTAAGTCCAGGGGCCATAACTGTCCACAACAATCATTAAACTGGAACCAAATTTTAACGTATTCCATAATTTATAACCATACATATACTATATATCAAATCAACATATTCACACATTGTAAAGAAAAGGTGGAGAAACTGATGTTTTTCAAAAATTTACAAAGTCTAAGGAACATTACTCTGTACAAGGTCAATCAACCAGAACCAAATTCGAACTTGGTCTGTATATCACCTAGATATACTCATATACCAAATATCAAATCAATATGTCAAGCGGTTACAGAAAAAAAACTTTGGAAACCTATATTTTTTCAAAATTTCACTAAGTCAAAGGGCCATAACTCTGTACAAAATCAACCGACCGGAACCAAATTCTAACTTGATCTGTATCTCACCTAGATATACTCAAATATCAAATATGAAATCAATATGTCAAGCGGATACACAAAAAAACTCCGGGAACCAAAAAGTTAACGGACGGACAGACAGAGGGACAGACGGGCGGACGGACGGAGGGTATACCATAATACGTCCATCTTTCTTTATCAAAAGGCAAAGAAACAATATTGATTAGATAGTAGATAAACTATACATTCAACATACACATATCCATCTTACCATTAATAAACATTTAAAATTAAGTCGTTCATTCAGAAAATGTAGGTCAAGGCGACCTTATTTTGGTTGAACTTGATGTTAAGTACACCAAGGCAAGGATACTCTTCTAGCTCTCTTCAACTATATGTTTATATAAATTTAAAGTTAAACAAGTAGTCCATCAGCCGAAGCTGAAAAGCCCTCTAATAGCAAAGTTTGTGTGATACCCCTGTAGACCGCATTTTTTTGGCATAAAATAATTCACCTATACATGTATCGAAATTAATAATTTCCGTTTGTTGTACTGAAAATAACAGTGCGGTAAATTGTTTAAATTTCTTATGTTTAGGCTTACCCATTTGGACGGCATAATACACCATTTTTTAGTCATTATAAATTTTTGTTTTTATTAAATTGAACTATTCTAATCACTGGAATTCTGCAACTAAGGCTCATAAACTAACTTCTTAAGTCATTAAATCTTCGCCACAGTAGTGAAAAATTGGTGCTGGAACGTGCTGTTTCTAAACTTCGCCAAAAATTCAATGTTTTGAGTAAGATTTTATTAGACACACAAATATATGTTCAAGATATGTCTAATATATGTAGTGACATGAATTTACAATCATTTGAACCAATCACCAGATCTCTCATTTATTAGGCACTCCCTCAAAAATATGATTCACCAAAATTGTTTAATGCTAAATAACATTCCGGAATTTAGAGTTGTATCGGATATGTATCACGATTAGAAATAATTGTCAATAAATAACATGCTTTGCTTATTTCATTGTCATATTTTGCCTCTTATTGCACACTTTCAATCATCAGTTCAAACATACTTCGCATAACAATGTCATAAGTTATATAATAGTTAGTCTAGGAACTCGTTTAGGCTATCACAACTTGTTTATTCTTTCGGGTCGGTTTGACTGGTATTCAGAAAAGGTGCGTTAGATTTGTAATCTTGAGTATGCCATTTGTGCTAATATTACTTTGTACTTCAGAATATGTCATTGTGTCAATTCATAGAAAGTGCAGTTTGAATGCTGTCGGTTACATTTTTGGCCTTTGTTACCGATTCTCATTAATTGTAATTAAAACACGTGAATGACATGAATACTTTGGTTTTACCTTTTCCATATGTACTTATGTAATTTTTGCTATCAGTGCAAATGACCATATTGTACATATTTGAATTTTTTTTTCATATCTTGTTTTAGTAATAGTTACTCTCAACCTCTCAACCAAAAAAAGGTTGTAAAACGTACGAAAAAAATTAATTGAAAGATTGCTTAAAATGTACACGTTTCATAATGCAATCGAATAAATGTGTACCGCCATTCCTGTTCTGACGCTGGATATGGTAGCATGAACATTTGTTTTTCAAACAAATGCATATTGATTGCAACCTCATTATCTGTAGTAATTTAACATCGTCGTTTCTTTTTTTTCTGCATAGATAGCATAATCGTCACAGCAATTTCTGTACATGACTGTCGTATACATTGCCTCGAAAACTCATCAATAAATGGACAAAACAGACACAATTAATCAATCAACATATTTATTTTCCTTTGTTTTTAAATGCATTATTATTATCTTAAAAGTGCCAAATTATTTCATTAGAAAACTAGAATTTTTTTGTTTTTTTTTACACAGAGGCTTATAGGATAATAGTGGTTCTTTGTCTCTGCAACACTCCAGAAACTTAATTTCTGGAAATGCTATCCTGTATATGTATTTCTATTTTGAAATTGAATAATTTTTCAGTGTGTAGGTGAGACTAATACAAGTTGTAAGCATATCTTCCTTTCCGTTTACAATTGAGTCGTGCAGCTGTTTTGTAAATTACCTGATACTCCAACTATTTAGAAAATAAAATCAAGAAAATAACATTAGCTCTGGCATAATTATAGAGCTTTGAATATCCTTTCATGCTTTAATTTACTTAGAAAATTCTGCTCCATCGGGACAGGGAGAATATAAGGCTGATAACGTATTATCTCTAATTTGGAACCTGTGGTAAAACTGGCATATTGAGCACCACAGCAATAATGCCTTCTGGTTGGTAATCATCATGCAACAACTTCGGTATATAGTTATTTGCTATACCAAAGAACCGCCCCATCATAAAAGTGATCAAGTGCATCAGTAATGGCATGAGTGGTTCATCGATTTTGGTCATAGATTGTTGAAGGCACTCTCAGCTTTAGAAAAACACCTATCAAAGCAATTCTGTTTTAAAAAATCATAGAAAATGATAGAAAACCGCAACAAAGAGGAAAAGAAATTCCAGGGCATACAGTCATAAGGCCTGCAGCAACATATACTGAACACCAGAAGAAACACACCACTTGTTTCTTGTCGTCCAGCTTCTGAAATATAAAATCTGAAAACGTAACTAATTCCTCATTTACTTTTATAAAACTCCAAAGATGGAGTACGAACAATCAGATTTTAAAAACTTTAACATTGAAGCAACAGCAATTTGTAAGAAAACTGTACGAAGACAAAAGTCACAGAAATGGTTTCCGTATAACGACCCAGTTGCAAAGTTTATTGTACAGAGTAAGCAAAACAGTTAATCCTGTTCTTGTATCATCGAAAGGAGCAACAAGAGTTAAATTTTTATTGTTTTTAAGTCATTTTTCATTTTTTTTTGTGAAAAGTGATTTACTGAGAAAATGAATTTGAGAATTCAAAAATCTTCCATTTGTCAAAAATTTGTTTACATGATTACAGAAACATCAGCGTGTAAAAAAATGAACATGTTCTGACAAGCATTTGAAGAGATACTTGCTTTTAAGTTTTCGGGTACATAGAAATACAAGTAAGTGGTGTGTTTCTTTTGATGATCAGTATATTCGACACCTCTCATCCTCTGATATCCTTTGATATTGGGAACATCGACACTTTATAGTCACAATTAAATTGATGTACTTAAAGTCAGCTACAAAATATTGTAGTACTATACTTATTTCAAGTAACTTTACGTGATTTCGATCATTTAAATCAACATTGATTTTTTTTTTTTTGGTAAAAAGAACGAGTTGTCTCCCATAACTCAATAATAGATGACTTATTAGGCTTACGCACATAAAATATAAAAAAGATTCAAATACATTTGTAACCGCATGATGTCCGTAATCATTGGGTTAAATTTGTCCTTGGTTGCCTGGATATTTTAGAGTACCCCTAAACTGGCCCCTGTTCTACTATTTTCCGCATATTTTTTCAGAGTACAACATTTAAAAAAAATAAGTTCATAAATTGCCCTTTTATTTCATGTAAGAAAATATCGGACTACAGGGATATCCAGAAATTTTTTTTTGGGGGGGGGGTCCAGCTGATGGACTAAAGGATTAGGAAACGATTTATGGTCAGATTTTTGACCAAGGTAGAATTGTGGTTCAACTGTTTAACTCCAGTCGACAAGATGCTGGCATTTGTTTAATTTTGGCTTGATAACATACTGTTCTGCAAATTTTTTTAGACAATTGTAGTATTTACTCATAGCCTGGTGTTAAAGAATGTCTTTTAGTTATTCTTTTGATGTATTTGTTAGTGATAGCTAGCATAAATTACTGTTAGAATGTGCAAGAATGAAACCGGAAGTGGAATTTTCTGGTTAAGGAAAAGGGGGTACAGCTTCTTGGTTGGGGCGCTCAAAAGCGCTAGACACTGCAGGCACGAGTTTGTGCAGAAAATGTTTTTTGGGTAATGATTTATCATATCATTCATTTCCAGGCATTTCCAATGATTGTAAATATTAAATTTTCTACCACTAAAATGGCCGATTTTGGGATGAAGATTTCACACACAAAATTGTTTGGAAGGTCCACAATCTTGCTATCTTTGGAAAGGGCGCTCAATTGTGTTTAAAATGCAGTCAACGTTATAAAAACCGCGTACTTCACAACCAGTCAGAGAACGCGTTTCAAACCCATGTTCGGCTGTCCTCCCAAGATGGCGATCTCCATGAAAGTGAAACAAGCAAAAACCCAATTCTGATACGTCAGTTTCTACATTATTGAAAGAAGAAAATAAGGTTCACACACATTTCAAAGCTTTAAATAAGCAATTCGCTTGGTATTTCTTTGTTCGTATTAACGAGAAAAGTTTTATTTTACTTATAAAATATAATAACAGCTTCATCGTTTTTGCATTACGTCAGAAGGTAAATAGAAAAGGGGGCGTGTACATTGACCTCCCTACAAGGATTTCAACCTTGCGATCAAGGAGTGCATAGTTTTATGATCATTGATCACATATACTTATTTGATCAATGATCACAAGAAAAAAAACGATCACTGATTGCAATCATTGATTGCAAAAAGATCACTTGGGATCACAAAATCTGCCACTTTGAATTTTCAGAGTACTGTATATAGGAAATAGCCTTATACCACAATTGGAGGACATATTTTTTCTTTAAGCAGACATACAATTTGTTCCATCTTTGTATATTTGTTGGTACAATATAGAACTTCAATTCAAAAACATAAAAAAGATACATCACGGACCTGAAGAATTTGTTAGATTTTCGACAAAGGGGAGATAACTCAATTCAAGTAAGTTTGGACCCCAAAATAAAAAAAACATATTTTTTTTTAAATGATAGCAGATGTATTTGGTTAAAATGCTTTTGATAGATTCAAAAATAATTGGGATCAACTACCTTATTTTTTTCTAAAAACTTTGGCAATTCCATGATATTTCAGCATAGAATTATCTCCCTTTTATAAAACATTTCGAATTTTTGGCAAATATGTAATATTATTCGAACAGACGTCATACTTATTGTTCATTTAATATTTAAATTAGTGTATTAAAGACATACAAAATCATTTAGACAAAATTCTCGTTGAATTATAGAATTTTTGCTTAGATGCGCAAAAAGATGCTCAGTTTTAGACACCCCAACTACCTTAATACTTAGGGTTTTTTGTCCCATACACTACATTTTGTACATTATTAACCTAGAGGGAAAAAGTCTGATGTTAAAGCTACAGTAGTACGGAAAAACTAAGATCTGACGACCATAACAAATCGAATATTAAATTCAATAATATTTCATGTGCATCTGATAAGTCTGATATGTACAACTCATTGCAATTATCTTTTTTAAATCTTATGAGGGTATGATTTTCCTTCTATACCATTGTCTGGCATTCAAGCATTGCAATAAAATATTAATCCTCTCTGAAATCTTTGTTCTTTTATTTTTTAACACAATCATATACTGGACATATAAAAACATAAATTCAAATTACTAGTTCGCTTTGGCCGCTTGTTAATTGACTGTACAATAAAACATGAATAAAGTGACAATAGAGTCGATATATAAATTGTGATGACGGTATTAGCTTACACATTCAATTACCAAAGATTGGTATTACTCTTCAGATTACAGAGGTCAATGACCTCCTATTAAGAAGGCTGTTAATATGGTGATAAAAAGATATTTCATAAATCTGAAGACAAAAACAAAAACAATAATGCATTTTCGTCATCAATTTCGAACGGTAAATGGCATCTATCACGTCAATTTTTCACATTTTTTCTGGGCGCAGATTTGTTGTTCTATAAAACTCATATAACTTATTTGTTTACTAGTAATTTGTTTTGCGAGTATGAAATTCTTTTCTTGTAGTGCATCAAGTGCGATAGCACGAGATGCAATACGAGCTGAGAAATAAATCCGACTGAAACAAATTACTTATAATATTCTAATCGCTCATTCTGTTATTGATATGTAGCAGATATATTTTTTATTTCATTGAAATATTTTTTTTTTGTGAAAAACACTTTCACACTGCTAGTGCTTTAGTTTTGTTACGTTCTTGTTATGAGCTCAACCTCAAAAATCTTATGGTGAAACTTTTCATTTTTTTCCCTTGAAGTATAGTAGCACATAATTGTTTCATGCTGTGAATTTAAAGAAAATTCCTTAAGGAAATAAAAATCAAGATTTTTCATATCCGGTACATTTATTTCAGTCTATATTAACCAAACAGAATAGGGGAATAGAGATTTTACATACCCTGGACATGTTTTTTAGTTCATACTACCCAAATATATTGAGATGAAAAGATAACAGGAAACATCCACAAAGATCGAAAATTACAATTACATACAGTTGGGTGCAGTCATAACCTCTCACGAAGTTAACTTAGAACTGTTCTGATGACTGCTCTAAGTTAACTTAGAAGTGTTCTAGAACGGCTCTAGAGCAGTTCTAAAAGCAGTCATTGTGTAGAATTGTTCTAAAAACGGTCATTGTTAAGAACAATTCTAAAAACGGTCATTGTGAAGAACAATTCTAAAAACGGTCATTGTGAAGAACAGTTCTAAAAACGGTCATTGTGAAGAACAGTTCTAAAAACAGTTATAACCTGTTCTAAAAGCTGTCATGGTCATAACCTGGTCTAAAAGCAGTCATAGCTAAGAACTGTTCTGATTAAGGATAAATTATTCAATATACTCGGAAATCACTGAGATACATACAATAACCAAGAACGTATATGTTAACATTTAAGACTAGAAGATTAAAAACAAAAATCGTCCAAATCTGGGACTAATATAATAAGTCCAAGTAAAAGTATATAACAATTTAAGTAAATTTCAGTCAAATTAAAGGAAGTTTCGTGATTATGGGCATCGTTTAAATATTGATTTCAAAAAAATGTCCCTTTTGCCATCAGTTTTTAGTCAACTTACAGCCATATGATTTTATTAAAATTACATTAAGTTTCATGATTACGGGCATTGATTTTATATCGATTGATTGCGAAAAATGTCTCTTTTGCCATATGATTTTATTTAAATTTTATTGAGTTTCATCATTGCGGGCATCAGTATTATATCGATAGAAGAAAGTGTCCCTTTTCCCATCTATTTGTTATCAAATTACAGTTAGTTAACAGATTGCGGGCATTGATATTATGTCGATTGCGGAAAATGTCCCTTTTTCCATATGATTTTATTAAAATTACATTAAGTTTCATGATTGGGGACATTTATATTACGTCGATTGCGGAAAATGTCCATTTTGCCATATGATTTTATTCAAATTATATTGAGTTTCATCATTGCGGTCATCGGTATTATATCGATTGCAGAAAATGTCCCTTTTCCCATATTTTATTAATCAGATTACAGTAAGTTAATTGAATGCGGGCATTGATATTATGTCGATTGCAGAAAATGTCCCTTTTACCATATAATTGTATTAAAATTACATCAAGTTTCATGATTACGGGCATCGATATTATATGGATTGTGGAAAATGTCCATTATGCCATATGATTTCATCCAAATTATATTGAGTTTCATCCTTGCGGGCATCGGTGTTACATCGATTGCAGAAAATGTCCCTTTTCCCGTCTGTTTTAAATCAAATTACAGTATGTTAATTGATTGCGAGCATTGATATATTATGTTGATCTCGGGAAAATTGTGCCTTTTACTTCTTTGGACTTCGATTTTTGTAGTCATCGCTTCCCTTGTTCCTTCGGTATTCTACTGCCGTTGTTTTTTTCCATATGATTTTATTAAAATTACATTAAGTTTCATGATTACGGGCATTGATATTATGTCGATTGCGAAAAATGTCCTTTTTGCCATCTGTTTTTAGTCAAATTACAGTAAGTTAACTGATTTCGGGCATTGATATAATGTCTATTACAGAAAATATCCCTTTTGTCATATGATTTTATTAAAATTAAGTTTCATGATAACGGGCATTGACATTATGTCGATTGCGGAAAAAGTCCATATTGCCGTATGATTTTATTTCAAATTATATTGAGATTCATGATTGCGGGCATCGGTATTATATCAATTGCAGAAAATGTCCCTTTTGCCATCTGTTTATAGTCAAATTACAGTAAGCTTATAGATTGCGGGCATTGATATTATGTCGATTGTGGAAAAATGTCTCTTTTGCCAAATGATTTTATTCAAATTACATTAAGTTTCCTGATTTTTGACATCCGTTTTAAATCGATTGCAGAAAATGTCCCTTTTTGCCATCGTTTTTAATCAAATTACAGTAAGTTAATTGATTGCGGGCATTGATATTATGTCGATTGCAGAAAATGTCCCTTTTGCCATATGATTTTATTAAAATTACTTTAAGTTTCATGATTACGTGCATTGATATTATGTCGATTGCGGAAAAATATCCCTTTTGCCATATGATTTTATTCAAATTACATTAAGTCAATTTCAGTAGGTTTATTTTATTGCGGGTATTGATATTATGTCGATTGCGGAAAATGTCCCTTTTGTCATATGATTTTATTCAAATTACATTAAGTTTCCTGATTGCGGACATCGATTTTATACCGATTGCAGAAAATGTCCTTTTTGCAAAATGTTTTTAGTCAAATTGCAGTAAGTCAATTGATTGCGGTATGATATTGTGTCGATTGTAGAAAATGTCCCTTTTACCATTTGTTATTAGTCAAATTACGGGAAGTTTTTTTTTTTTTTTTTTTTTTTTTTTTTATTGCGGACATCGATATTATATCGATTGCAGCAAATGTCCCTTTTGCCATCAGTTTTTAGTCAAATTACAGGAAGTTTAAATCTTATTTAAATCTTATTCCAAGTATTCTGTACAAGGACTAATTATTAGTCCTTGATCTGTAATAACAATCTACAAAAGAAGTAGCACATTTTTTTTTATTAAAATGAAACGGTGCTTTTTTATTTCCCTGTAACAGTTAACACAAAGTAAGGGAAACGCCAAGTCGTTCAAAAACGATTAACAACTGATTTATTTTACCAAAAACATTAACGAAGAGCTGAAAATGCCCCAAAACACATTAACAGACAAGGTCTTGTGCCCCCACCCTACACACACACACACACACCCGCCCAAACAAAAACTAAGGACAAAAGGGACAATTTCTGTATCATAAATCTAAGGAAAGGGAAATTTGTGAATTCAATACGGAATAATCACGTCCGATCGTCACAAAGATAGCCCCGTTATCGAGCCCGTAGGGAACTTTTGTAATGCACATGATAATGACCACTTTTAGAACGGCTCTAATGTATGACCACTTTTAGAACTGTTCTATGTTAACTTAGAAGTATGACCATTTTTATGACCACTTTTAGAACTATGACAGCTATTAGAACAGTTCCATGTAGAACCAATTATGACCGCTTGTAGAACTGCTCTAAGTTAACTTAGAGCAGTCATAATTTATGACTGTTTCTAGAATTTGTTCTATGACTGCTCTAATAAACTTCAAGTTAACTTAGAAACAATTTTGAGTTAACTTGGACGAGAGCTTATGTCTGCACCCAACTGTATGCTACAATCTTCCAGGGAACTACACGGGAAAAACTAAGAAGACAAAAGACAAACGTAATCAACGAAAGGAACTCGGGACAGCCGGCCTTGGTACTGGCACAAGGAAAAGCAAGCGGTAGGATTTAACCGGTTAATTGGTACCAAAATCTCCCCTTTATCTTTCCTGTTTCCCTATGGTATGATAATCACACGGATAAATACAGGTAAACTACAAACGCCATGAACACAATCTTTAATGGAGAGAAAATGAAAAAACGTAATTTTGAAAGATAGGTCAAGGGGTGCTCGTCGACTAAAGAAGCTTTGTCTGCTGGTAAAACACTGTCGCACTACGAACGAAAAATAAAACTCAAAACATTCCGAAGGGTTTGGTGAAAAATCGTCATGTATTTCAGTGGATATCTACATTATCAGTGAGAGGCCAGTATATGTGTTAAGTTGTCATGTATTTTTTGCAACTTCGGTATTTTTTTATTTTGAAACCATTGGGTCGATGCCATTGCTGGTGGACCAGAGGTCCCCGAGGATATTCACCAGCCCAATAGTCAGACTTGTCTGACATGAAAATTACCTTGCGTTTTATAAGAAATTTACTGTTTTGATCAAAATTTAAACCCCTTAAAAATATTGAGACTTCATTCTGTGTATGGCACGGTTAATGTCCTTTGTACTAAATCTGGCTTCCTATTTTGATCTTTTTGGTAATGAGTACTTCTTCTTTAACTACTTTTGGATTATGGCTTTTCACATTATTTGAATCTGATGCTGCTGATGAGAGGTTACTCCTTGAAACACATGTACAGCATAACGAAATTTACTGTATTTTATGCAACTTCGGTATTTTTGTATTTTTTCGGGTTTTAAGATGTCAAAGCCAATTTAACGGATGCAAGCAGAATATCTTGTCGATATCCCCTATGGCGTAAGGAATGTAACTTACGTCCAAGCTTTTGTGGATTTTAATCGGTTTCTGGCATTTTTAACAATATTACCGTTCAAACGGGGATTAGAAATACCCTAAGTAATAAGCGACGCCGTATTTAGATATCGGATGTTTTTATCTATTATAAAAACCGGTTGTAAAATTTTGGCTGTAGTAGTAAGGTTACGTTCATTAAAATCGTCCAGAGTAGAACAACTCCGTGTGAAACCTACAAATTAAGAAATAAACATCCCTAGGATGGAGCTATAAGAATGTCGCTGTCAAGAAAGGGGAAATTCGTAATAGTGAAATCAAAATCATTCCATTTATAATATTTTAGTTTTTTTTTTACCAGAGCCAATAAAAATAGTTGGATCCAGAATTATTATTAGCTTTATTTAATTTCAGTTCTTGTATTTAAATGACGTCTACACAATCTGTATACTCCTGGGATTGTCAATAGTAAGCATATTGCCAATATACCTGCTGCTATCACTGAAAAAAGAAATGAATTGATCACTGTTTCAATGATTCAATTTTTAAATTTAGTCTCGTTCGTTACAGAACAGAAAAAGATTTGCAGTTGGAGGTGCTCAATTTGTATTCAAGGGAATACTTATGACCTGTTGATAGATAGTGTTGCTAAAACGAACAAAAACGTTGTCAAGCAAAAGATTGAGTGCATTTATCATATCATCACATGTTCAGGAACAATGATTATTGTTGGTAATATCATAATATTATAGAAGAATCCTTGCTTTTTGCTAGAAGAAAAAAAAATGAACTATAGACCAGATAATTTAAAAGAGTATTTGATAAGTTGTCCCAATTGGATTTAATCAAAATGTATAAGAGATATCCCATAAAAGTACGTAACGGTTGACGAACGTATAATGACCGCTTATGGAAAAAGACAATTTTGTAACAGGTTATCACACAAAATGACAATAACAAGACACCCAACTGAAAATAATATAAACTGATAGATATTTCAATTTTTTTTACACAATGTAACGTATATTAAATTGATAAATCTGTCTCGTGCCTCTCTCGTTAAGGCTGACCATACGTACCGAAAACCTATCTGTGTGACCATAATCTTCACTAGACCTTGAAGTCATTTTCAGCAACATGATCTTGAAATATTTTTTGATATAAGTCTTCGATATTTTAATAATACATGTGCAATGTCATAATGAAATCGACAAGAGCCTTTACAACGTTTGTTTGACAAAAAATTATTCATAAAAAACACCCTTTTTATTTGTTAAAAGACACTTAATATTCTATACATGTATATCAATGTAACCTGATATTTATGCGAATGAAGAGTGTCAAATTTGGATAAAATCTCTTTCGCCGCCTTAAAGAGTGAAATGAAGCACAGGCGGAAAAATAACTAAATACCGGACAAATATTTCATACAGGAGTTTGTCTTTTATTGCAGTGTGGAGTTGGTAAAACAATTCCCCGTGGTAGAGATGCATGCTCTTTATTTTTCGTAGATATGGTGTACTTGTACATGAGATAATATCTCATGTGTACACTTTGTTCAATTACTATTATCTTAATTCATGTAAATTATAAAACCTAAGGATTAACTCCCTCCATCGTAGTTCGTTTGGTTTTTTGCATTTTAAACACTTTTTGAAATTATGGATTTCCTTTGTTTGGGTTCTAGTGCTGCTGATGAGGAATTAATTTCCGAAATGGCCATAGAGCTCATTAAAATTATTGCAGTTGGAATTAACATATGTGTTATAGTCTCGTTTTCATTTACTCCATATCCTTTCGTAAAACCAACATTCGTTAAGTTTATATGTTTCTTCTCGGAATTTTGTTCAATTAAGAATTGAATGCAATATTGTAGTTTTATTGGAGTGTAAAAGCGTGGACCGTAGCACATTTTGAATGAAGCGCTAGTGCTTCATGTGACAAATGTGCTACGGTCCACGCTTTTACATGACATATGTAGGATTATGTGACTGTATGTGACTGTCAAGAGAGAAAGGGATTTACCATGCAGGCGCTAGAAATTTAGTCAGGAAACCGGTAACCTATGAGGAAAATTGTTTTCGAAAAAAGCATTTCCACTTTTATAAATAAAGGCCTACAATTACAAAAATGCGAAATTTCATATCCGACATAACAAATGTCTTCTCTTCTTACTTTCTACTACAAAGCAAGAGCTAAGGCTCAATGGAGGATCGGGGTTATAGAAAAGGGGGTTCCGAATATAGGCAGTGAGTTACAAAAAAATCACAAAGTTTTTTTTTGTTTTTTTTTAAATAAGTACTTTTAACTGGAGTTTTGATAAGTTTTTTCACAGTATTTAATAAGCAACCCCTTTATACAAATAACAAAATACCGAAGTTACTGTTAATTTATACAAGTAAGTGAACTACTTAAATGAATGGAGAAATAAGCAGTTCATGGCGAAATAAAATGCTCGTTGAAGGGGTTTCCTTGAAGCTTAGGAACCCAGTACATGGTAAGCAAGGTGTTATCTCTTAGTATTGTTGCAGTGTTGTTTGGTTAATGTTTTTTCGTCAAATTTAGTACGTTTGAAAGAGTTGAATTTTCCTAATTCATTTTGCATCTATGTATCCTTATGCTTACCATTCCGGAGCCCCTGATGATACCTCAGTTTTTGTAGGGGTTCACACTGCTAGTGCTTTAGTTATTTTTGTTTTATTTGTCTCGTCTTTGTCATACTGTCTCCATTCGTATTGGATATAAATTGCCGTGATTTTGGATTTATGACTTTAGAATTCCCCCTTTCCTCATTCTTGCATCGGTATTGGTTTGCCAATGTATTTGGTTAACTTTTTTTGTTCCTATGGTACTTCTGAAAGTGTTTGGCTTGTCCAGTTTGTTTTGTTGGGTCCATATAGTATCTCAACTTTGCCCGAAGCCTTGTCAATAGGTATACTTTTTTTTAACCAATATCCTTCAATTTGACTTAATTCTTTTAACACATGGCATAGAAGATGACTCAATGTAATTATCTTCATAAAAAATATTCTATTGGTGACCTTGGTTATAATTTTGTCTTTGAAGAAATTTAGAGGATGTATGTCTCTACTTTCTTGTTTAAACATTTTTTTACAAGAATTGGTTACTGTCGTTAATTATTTGTGAACATTTTATGTTTGCGATCTGTATGTTTTATGTTCAATCTGCATATGTAGTGCTTAAGTTTTAGTTTCTTGCTTTTTTATCTGCATGATAGTTTGACTGTTTAACTTGTGTGTTTGTATGTGTTATGTCTGCATGTTTTAGATGATGTATGTATGCTGTTATTGTTGTATACGTCGGTTTTAAAAGCTCTACAGAGCTTTTGTTTATTGTTTTAGCTACCGACTTTAAATAAAGTTTACTTGACTTGATTTAAAAAAATACTTGTAAGTTGATTTTTGAAGGTGGGGCATATTTGGATCTTTTTTACGAATCGTAAAACTTCTGTTAAGATTCCCAATTATTATATGTCCACACGGGTAATAGCGATATGGGGACGCAGAGCAATCTCAGCTGCCAGGATAATCGTCTCGAAATCAGCATCACAGGTAATAGAAGAGTTATATATATAAAAAACTTCTTGTAGGTTTTCGTAGAAAAGGAAATTACAGACATGTGTTGGTTGTAAAAATAGACGGTTAAATGGTTTTGGATATTTTGGTTCCGTAACACTTCGGATTATTAACAGACATAGTATCACACTCCAAAGAGATTTTATACAGTTGTGCTACAGGAATTGAACAAAGTTAACCGAACAAGCCTTGCCGCCGATTGTTTTTGAGTACAGTATATAGATCTTTTAAATATTTACCAGGCTTTTACGTTTGCTTTTAATATTATTGTTCACTCTTCAACCATGTGACCTGCTGTGGCGTAATTTCTGAGAAGAAATATCCATGATATCAATAGTAGCGCACTACGAAATGTTTCCCTTGCCCATAATGTTGTCATTTAACCCTAGTGGATAAGCTGTTTGTAGTTTTTTTACAGTTCACATTCTCTTTGATTGGTCAGACGATTTTTTTCTCGATTTCTAACGGTTAATTTAAGCGATTATCAGATGAAAATAATAATTTTTATATTTTTATATTTCCTATGATCAAGAATTGAACAGTGTTGGTATATATCTGACATAAACTTTTTTTTGGAAATGGGAGGAATATAAAAATTATCGAACAGAGTGGTCAAGAGCCGAAGTCCATGAGACAAAAAAAGACAAATCAGGTGGAAACCATCGGCAAAATTGTCGACCGCAATGGTCCTGACTTGGTACAGACATTTCAAAAGTAATACGATATGAATTTTTAAAACGAAAACGATACAAATGCTCCTGGATACGTAGTTGTAATGGACGATCAGTGTCTCGTTCATACTAAACCCACAGCATGTACCCACGTTAGTAAGTATTCCAATACCCATAATAGTAAGTATGGTAGGTTTTGCATTGTAACACACGCAATTTTGCAGGCTGCTGCATTGCAATTCTAAGAACTACTCATTTTTGATTCTTTGTACCAACAGTAGGTACAGACATAAACTCTCATAAAGTTAACTTGGAGCAGCCATGAAAGTTTCAGTAAGTTGACTTAAAACATATATCATGTCTGTTTTAGAACTACTCTAAAACAGCTCTAGAATCCTGAGAACTCTGACCAGTCATGTTCATAGCTAGAAACCTGACTGTTCTGGTTAAAGCCATGACCGCTCTTACCTATTATATCAATGACCGCTCTGACCTATTCTAGCCATGCTCTTAGCTGGCCTGTTCTACCAATGACTGTCCTGACCTATTCCAACATGACTTCTCTCAACTGACCTGTTCTAGACGACGGCTCTCACACCTGCTCTTGTCACAGCCCTCACAAATATTTATAACGTGTCCAATATTTACACGTATTTTATAGGTTTCAAGCTTAGTTTCATCATAACAGCACAATGAAATTCTATAAAATGAAAATAAAATACTAGTAATAAACTGTATTATTGACATGTAGAATTACATTTAGGTAAGTTTTTCTGAGATTATTTGCCTTTGTTTATAAAGGTAAATCTTTAATAAAGAGAGTCATTTCCCTTCTCGAGACGGTATACCAGAAAACTGAGTTCACAATAGTTTTCTGTAAATTTAATATAAAATATAAAATCGGAATTTAAATTATATTGAGCATGTCAATAAACATCAGCTTAAACAAAAAAATCATTGAAACATCGTAAAATAAGATAGTAATTTATATTTTTTTTTCTTAAATGGTTATGGGCTCGAAAAACGAGTCATGGCTAGAATATACATGAACATATGTGTTGTGGTCCCATGTTTATTTACTCCATATCCTTCCATAAAATATTTAATACAGGAGTTTGTCTTTTAATGTAGTGTGGAGTTGGTAAAACAATTCCCCGTGTTTGGGATGTATGCTCTTTATTTTACTTAGATATGGTGTACTTGTACATGAGGTTATATTTCATGTGTACACTGTATTTATAACTATTATCTAAATTTACGTAAATTCTAAATCCTAAGTTTTAACTTTCTCCATCGTGGTTTTGTCCTTAGCTATATTTGATGTTTCTGATTATTCGGATTTTGGTTTTGGTTTTTTTTTCTTTTTTTTTTGCTTTTTTGTTTTTGTTTTTTTTTTTTCTTTTTTTTTTCTTTTTTTCTTTTTTTGCTTTGGGTTTTTTTTTTTGTTGTTGTTGCATTTTATAAATNGATTTTCCTATGTTTGGCTTGTAGTGCTGCTGATGAGGAATTGATTTCCAAAATTGCCATACATCTCATTAAAATTGGAATGAACATATGTGTTATGGTCTAATGTCCATTTACTCCATATCCTTCCATAAAACATGAATCTACGACAGGGAAGAAATGATTTTATGACTGATTTAAGGCTGTTCCAAGCTAACCTCAAGTTACCTTATGTCCTGGGTTTTGAATTACCGAATCTGAAATGATTCTCTATTCCAACATACGCTTATTTTTCTGGCCTCGGTCTATTTTAACAGAAACTGTAACTTTGATGTCTTGTGGGCATTTATTTGGCAGTCTGAAGTGGTTGCCGATAACTCTTTATACTTCCCACATACATATGGTATAACACACAGAGTAATGCACATGTATTTGTTGTGTATACGTAGCACATGGTGGTTTCTTTTTCCATAGGCGACAATAGTAACATGTTAGTTTTTTCTCCATTCAGCCCTTCAGGGATATGTTCAGCCCTTGTTACTTTCGTCCCTTCAGAAATTCGATGGCCGTCACCACGACATCATAGATAGATATGAAATGTCAGTGTCACAAATGAAAACTGACATTTTCAGCTAGATTCACGTCTTCCCGGATTTGACATTTCCGGTTTTGACTCTACCCTGGATTGACCCACTGAGAGTGTGACGGGTGCTGTATACAGAGCAGGACCTGCTTACCCTTTCGGAGCACCTGATGTCACTCTGTTTTT